>JAEAOA010002311.1:0-272500 GCA_016746295.1 Potamilus streckersoni | reverse complement strand
CGATATTATAAAAGTGAAAATTGTTATTGAAATAAGCTTAGGAATGATCCAGGTGATTTTGTTTACCTTCCTTAATGAAATTGTAAATAAACACTGTTAAATGTTGGGGTGAGGTGGGTCTTCTGTCAAGATATTTTGTTTACAACTACAATAATGGATTTCTTCTTACACAATTTACAGGATGAGAATTTTTTTCCAGCTTTTTTGCGGCCAACTGATTTTTTAAAAATGTCAAGCTCCCTTTCCACATTAACTTGTAAATCTATTATTTACAAGCAAATCTTGATTTTTCAATCCAACTGATACTCAAACTTTGGAACCATTGTCATCTGTGTGTTAATATAAAATTACACAAAATTTGGAACCATTTGCATAAGTTGACATCCACATGTTTATATAATTTGTAATGAGATCTTTTATAATGTAATTTTAAAATAAATAAAACGTATAGAAAAAAATATTTGTTTGCTAAATTCAGTAAACTATTCAGCTTAATTAAGGTCTGTGATTAAATGCATTGTTATGGAAAACTATTGCTATAAATATTACATGTAAATCTTCTTTGCCATGTATTTTCTAGCTTGGTTATACAACCAAATATGTCCAGATACATTCATGTCAGATTACAGGATGTCAAGATACATGTCAGATTATTGAATGTCAAGATACATGGGGTTGCCACACTCCACCCCCATTCACTTCCATATTTTTTGGTACATGTACTAAATTTTCTATACAGATACTGATACAGACACATGCACACACACATACACACACACACACACTTTTTCTGGAGTGTTTGGTTTTTAAAAAACAACAAAATATGGCAACCTTAAGATACACACATGTCCAATTACAAAATGTCAACATACATACATGTCAAATTACAAAATGTCAACATACATACATGTCCAATTACAAAATGTCAACATACATACATGTCAAATTACAAAATGTCAACATACATATATGTCCAGTTACAAAATGTCAACATACATATAAGTCCAAGTACAAAATATTTACATGTAGCAAAAGTAGCCATTACCATTTCTTTTTCTTGGCAGTAATATGAATTGACATTAAGGAGAAATGGCACACTTTTCATTAATTTAATTATTCAGCATTATTTTATCATTCTCTAAAGTAGGCAGAAGACTTGAAAGTAGCTGTAGACCTTCCCTATTTTCCCCTGTAGGAGGGGGTTAATTTCAATACTAATAACCACAAGCAATATTGATTGACTGGAGCATAGATGCTCTAGAAATGGTAGAGGGAGTGATTACGTAACATTGCTTAATTAGGTCTAACAAGGGAGGTTATCTGGAGGTTGACATTAGGAGAGTCGGTCAGTGTGTTCTGTTCAATGTCGTTTCTTGTTTTGGTGGTCAAGATCAAGAAAGCCCAAATAAGGCCAAGGTATTTATTATATAAAAAAATCAACTTGTACACCGTTTCAAAATTACAGTAGCTGCGATTATCATATAGGTCTAAATATGAAATAAATTTATTTGCCCTGGATTTTAAAGTTTTTACTTAACTTTAAACATGTTTTTCAGTGCATGTTTTTTTTTTAATAGTGCTACCTCTAAACACATGCTCCTCGTCTAACACTACAGAGTACATTGTCAGTTCAGAGTGTAATTTTACCAATATAAATTAAAAACAGCAGCTTCGTTGTGATGAAATAATTAGGTTGTGTATCCAAACTCCTAATTGCAGTGTAAGGACTATAGAAATGAGGCTTTCCTTATGGGCTATTTCCCATCATTATTCAATGAACCATGAAACAATTAAATGTCAATTCCTCTGAACCCTGTCATCGACTACAACATTCATTTTACACACACCGGTTCACGTATATAAATAGAAATGCACATGTACATACGTCATGATCGATGGGCGTATTATATTGCGCGGATTGTTGATGACATTGATGTATTAAACTGCAGTATATATTTATAAGTAAAATCAACTGTGAAATAATACGATAATATGCATATTAAAAAAAAAGACTTACATCTCATAGCTAAATCCTTGAATGTAAATCATATTCCAACAGTAAGCGATCAGCTGAGAATCCTGCTTGTGTTGACTTTCTCATTAGTCGCGAGAGCACAAATACGCAAACTTTTATATTACACAATCACACAGACTTGGGCTGAGTAGGTTCTCCACACAGGAGTGTGAAAAAATCCCAGACCTAAATTGCTTATACTGCAGGTCAACATCACAATCTTAACAGTTTGTAATCCTGGTCGAAAAGTGTTCGGGACACCGTCCAGTGGTAGTCCACTGCCTTAGCTAAAGTTCAATGATGTAACTGAGAAGCCAAAGATGGACAATGCTAGTAAAATGATCGCACATTATACAAGTCCAGCAAATAGTCTTTCCAAAGTTCCATTTCTTATTTAGTCCGCTGACCAATGTCCAAACAGGTCGCAATTAAAATCAACATCCAAATATAGAAACTGTTTCCGATATAAAATGGACAACAAAAGTTGACTGCATAGACAAACATAATGCAGAGAATCCCTTTTGTCCAGTAATCAGTAACTCGCTACAATGGGGTCCCCAGTGGGGTAATTCATGGTGCTCGACCTAGTATCTCGTTATTTGTAATCATGGAAGAATTGGCCCTCCAAGGAATAATGGTCACCTAGTAATAATGGTTTATTGCTTTGTCTCCCGATTCTCGAAGTATAGCAGGGGCACTAGAGGGGGTTGGTAAGAGGAAGAAATTGAAACCTGAAGTGGGGTGAAGACACAATACAAAAACACCAGCCAGACACTTTTGCCCAAAGCATAGCATTCAAATTTAGATCAATAAATTTTGTTCGAATTAGAGACTGTAAATAATTTTAGTCTGTGAAAAAAACTGAAACAAATTGGAGAAATAAATACCCCCCCTTCAAATTGATTTTAGTGATTCATCTTCTGGCAAGTCAAGGGTTTTTATTTAATGATCTTATTATCTGTCAAAAGAAAATAAGGGATAAAACGGAGTTAAAGAAAAAAAAAAGAATTGAATTTATGTTAAATAATTGTCACATTTTAATTGATTTCTGCTCAAATCTTAATTTATAAACATTTAAAATAATTTAAAATGCCATTCTATTTGGCAAAGGAGACAAAAATGCTTCTAAAGATGTAATTTTAATAAAATGTGTGCATGAAAATTTGACAATATTGAGCATACAAACCATAATAAGTGTATTTTTTAATAGGCTTGTTATCTTTCCAGTAAATAAATTTGAGAAGAAAATATTTCATTTTTTGAGAAAACTGGAAGACTTCCAACTTTTTGGAGTGTTTGACACCTTGCTGGTGTACATATACTGAACATTTTTTTTCATAATCTGCACTTTTGTCCACATTTTAAGAAGACAATCCAAATCTACTGAAAATTTATAACGAGTTATTGGTATTAATTACACAGCAAATTAGGATAATTTGTAATTTAGTCTTCTTCGTTAATTACTCAGTTTCGAATATTTTAAGTTACTAGTTTTGTTCTTTTTAACAGCGATTTTATCATTCAGAGAAAATGGGAGGTGAGTCTCTATCCCAGGGTAATAATGAGGCAGCTATTCTGGGATAACCATGGAGACATTGACCACTCAACTCTTGGATGAAAAGTTAGAAATACTTAAGTGAAATTTGGGCCCTAAATGCAGTTCTGACACATAATTAACAATATATATATATATATATATATATATATATATATATATATATATATATATATATATATATATCTGCATAACATGTAAAGTTTGTATATTGCTAAAGTTTTCTTCCTTTACTGTCTTGATCTTGTTCAAAAATACAAATATTATTTATAATACGATTATAATATTCAAAATGACCTGATGCTGTTTCAAGAAGTTTGGGGGCCCTAGGCACAAACACTAAACTACTAACACAATCAACACCAAAATTTTGTTTTGGGGCTGCTGAGGTCCCCTTATTTCCGATGTGTGGGGCCCTAAGTACATGCCTAGCCTTAAATCTGCACTGCTGATGCATCCTCCCACAGGCCTGACACATCCTCCCATAGGCATGACACAGCCTCCTACAGACTTGACACTGTCTCCCACAGGCCTGACATATCCTCCCACAAGCCTGACACATCCTCCCAGAGGCATGACACAGCCTCCTACAGACTTGACACTGTCTCCCACAGGCCTGACATATCCTCCCATAGGCATGACACAGCCTCCTACAGACTTGACACTGTCTCCCACAGGCCTGACATATCCTCCCACAGGCCTAACACATCCTCTAACAGGCCTGACTCAGCTTCCCACAGGCCTGATACATCCTGCCACAGGCCTGACACAGGCATGATACAGCCTCCCATAGGCCTGACACATACTCCAACATATTGTAAGAAGCATCTACCCAGAGGGCAGTAACTGTAGTGGTTCATGGTGAAGCATGCCAGACCAGTGTTTGAAAGGGCCTAAGTTTAAATCTCACTATTGAATCAGCCTAGATTGGTCACTGTTGTGTGGATCTGCATAAGTGGCATACATTTGATATTTAAAAAATTCAATAAATTGCTTTTATTGTTTGCCCTGTAAAATGCAAAACCAAATGAAACACATGGCAACTTGCACAGTCAGTGATAACCAACAAAAATAAATGTGAAAACCCCCAGATTTTCTGAATCTTGTAAAAGTTCAAATTTTATTTCATTCTTTGGTTGTAGTATTATACATGAAATGCCCACTATACCAAGAGCAAAAGGCAGTGTTATAGCTACATTTGTATGCTGTTTGCCAATCACTGTTATCTTCACATCTTCAATTTTGCAGCAGCAAATTGTATCAGACAAGTGCCAGTCATTTAAATCAAGATGTATTAAGTGTACATCTGCTGTACCTATCTTGTTACCTTGTTGTTGGGTAATTCTAACCAGATCTCTAATAGGGATCAGACAAGGACATGCTGCCATTGTTCACTTTTTAGGCAAATGAAAGTTGGGGGATGATTTTTTTTATAAATCATATTCTGACAGACTGATCCAAATTTGTTTTAGAAAAGAAACTTTTTGTTGCATGTAAGTGGCAAAAAAATTATTTTTGTTGGTCTAACTAAATTAGATAGTAAATGTACAGCAATTAATTAAGTCAGTCAGTCTGATTATTAACAGCAACATCTTGATGATTTCAGTGTCTTCAAATTGTTTCATTTTATTTGATTTTAGGTCCCTCTTTTTTAGGTGTATTTTCTTGCTAAATAAGTTTTTAAAAAATTTCCACTCTGAAAATATTTTACCTGTGTTCCTAATATTAGAAATTACCTGAAGTTAAAGTGTCATGTTATATACCATACTGGTAAATTTATCTAACTGTAATAAAAATGAAGCTTCAAGATGTGTTGTATTTATTTTGACTGGGTAAGTTTATGTACAGTATATGGACATGGGATATGCTGTCTGTAATGTGAAGGAAGAGCTGGGTCTGTTTAGTCAGGTGTAATCAGTAGAACAAATAATATAGACCCTGATCTGAGTGCAGATTTTGCTATGACAGATCAGGATCTTTGTTTGCAGTTTGACTTGATTGATGGTATTGATGGTAACTAAGTATAATTCAAAATCATTACCAACTCATCCAGACATTTTTTCTAGATTGAGTGTTTGTAAATATTTATGTATAGAGATTTAATTATATCAATTTATCAAGGGAAACATCTTTTTTAATGCTTTGGAAAACATTCCAATGTTAGAAACATTAATTTTCACATCTTTTTTTATTGCTATGGAAAACATTCAAATGTCATAAACATTAATTCTCACAATTTTGTTTAGTGCATTTCTTCAATAATAAACCCATCCCAAACTGAGATTTAGGCATTTATTGTAAAATATATATTTTTTAATTATTATAGCACTGCACAGTGTTTGCATCACTTCAATTTATCATATTTACATAATGGTGACCCCCACCTGCTTCTGTTGGAATAAATGAAGTAAAAATATTAAGGATCTATTATTTTAATTTTTAAATTATTTAGAAAAATAATTTTGTATGATTTAGCATGATTTTCCGTAAAAAAAATATTTATTTCTCTTTTGGAACTTGCAACTACTGTTAAAATTTACTAAAATTTACAGAAAGATAAAAACTATAAAAAAAAAAACAAGTTTATACATAGCCTTACCCGTTCTTAATGTTTCCAAGACATCAAGTCTAAGGGTCTTTTGTGTTAAAATTAAACTTGTTACCCCTTACCATTAATCCCCCTTTCAGCCTTTCCTAATTAGCTAGTGGATGTGTGCCTTCACTTCAGGGCACACTTTTAAGTAAGCTGTTATACCTACTAAGTTGATTGGGCCTGATAGGTATTTTATCTTCCACTCATCTATTCCAAACTTTTCTTTTTCTACAAGTATTGTATATTTCAGTACACTCCAAAGGAAAAGCTGTCCTTGACTTTCATGTTAAATTTATGCAATCAAAATAAAAGTACTTAGCCCATAATAAGCTTGTTCAAGCTGTCTCCAATTAATGAAGAAACTGAAAAGTTCCCACAGTCTAGGAAAGGAAGTGTGATTGTGAAAAACAAACAGTATTATAGACTTGTTATTATTAGCAGTGTCCTAAACCATTTTTAAGTTTCAAAATAATCAGTGTATGAAATACATTGCCATTATAACCAATTTTTAGCTCAGTTCATAAAAAATGTTCATTAAAATGTAGTTACCATATATGCAACTTTTTTGGAATACATGTTCAAATATTATTTTAAATTATTGCAAATTTTGATAAATATATATTGACAAAGTTATGCAGTTTTCTGCAGTAATCTTATTGACCTGTTATGTAGTTCATGCAGTAACCATATTCACAGTTATGTAATTTATATGATCCATATATTAGCATTATGGAATAAACATATTGACAGTGTTATGAAATAAGCATAGTGATAGTGTTATGAATTAAGCATAGTGACAGTGTTATGAATTAAGCATATTTGACAGTGATATGAAATAAGCATAGTGACAGTGTTATGAATTAATCGTAGTGACAGTGTTATGAAATAAGCATATTTGACAGTGATATGAAATAAGCATAGTGACAGTGTTATGAAATAAGCATAGTGACCTGTTATGAATTAAGCTAGTGACAGAGATATGAAATAAGTATAGTGACAGTGTTATGAAATGATCATTTTGACAGTGTTATGAAATAAGCATAGTGACCTGTTATGAATTAAGGGTAGTGACAGAGATATGAAATAAGTATAGTGACAGTGTTATGAAATGATCATTTTGACAGTGTTATGAAATAAGCATAGTGACAGTGTTATGAAATGATCATTTTGACAGTGTTAAGAAATTATCATTTTCGACAGTGTTATGAAATAAGCATATTTGAAAGTGATATGAAATAAGCATAGTGACAGTGTTATGAAATGATCATTTTGACAGTGTTATGAAATAAGCATATTTGACAGTGTTATGAAATGATCATTTTGACAGTGTTATGAAATAAGCATATTTGACAGTGATATGAAATAAGCATAGTGACAGTGTTATGAAATAAGCATATTTGACAGGATATGAAATAATCATTTGGACAGTGTTATGAAATAAGCATAGTGACAGTGTTATGAAATGATCATTTTGACAGTGTTA
The DNA here is from genome assembly GCA_016746295.1 of Potamilus streckersoni. Taxonomy (NCBI): domain Eukaryota; kingdom Metazoa; phylum Mollusca; class Bivalvia; order Unionida; family Unionidae; genus Potamilus; species Potamilus streckersoni. Next base: position 264,855 of record JAEAOA010002311.1, on the reverse strand, counting down.
TGAAATAAGCATATTTGACTGTTATGAAATGATCATTTTGACAGTGTTATGAAATAAGCATATTTGACAGTGTTATGAAATGATCATTTTGACAGTGTTATGAAATAAGCATATTTGACAGTGATATGAAATAAGCATAGTGACAGTGTTATGAAATAAGCATATTTGACAGGATATGAAATAATCATTTGGACAGTGTTATGAAATAAGCATAGTGACAGTGTTATGAAATGATCATTTTGACAGTGTTATGAAATAAGCATATTTGACAGTGATATGAAATAAGCATATTTGACAGTGATATGAAATAAGCATAGTGACAGTGTTATGAAATGATCATTTTGACAGTGTTATGAAATAAGCATAGTGACCTGTTATGAATTAAGGGTAGTGACAGAGATATGAAATAAGTATAATGACAGTGTTATGAAATAATCATTTTGACAGTGTTATGAAATAAGCATAGTGACAGTGTTATGAATTAAGCGTAGTGACAGAGATATGAAATAAGTATAGTGACAGTGTTATGAAATGATCATTTTGACAGTGTTATGAAATAAGCATAGTGACAGTGTTATGAAATGATCATTTTGACAGTGTTAAGAAATTATCATTTTCGACAGTGTTATGAAATAAGCATATTTGAAAGTGATATGAAATAAGCATAGTGACAGTGTTATGAAATGATCATTTTGACAGTGTTATGAAATAAGCATATTTGACAGTGTTATGAAATGATCATTTTGACAGTGTTATGAAATAAGCATATTTGACAGTGATATGAAATAAGCATAGTGACAGTGTTATGAAATAAGCATATTTGACAGGATATGAAATAATCATTTGGACAGTGTTATGAAATAAGCATAGTGACAGTGTTATGAAATGATCATTTTGACAGTGTTATGAAATAAGCATATTTGACTGTTATGAAATGATCATTTTGACAGTGTTATGAAATAAGCATATTTGACAGTGTTATGAAATGATCATTTTGACAGTGTTATGAAATAAGCATATTTGACAGTGATATGAAATAAGCATAGTGACAGTGTTATGAAATAAGCATATTTGACAGGATATGAAATAATCATTTGGACAGTGTTATGAAATAAGCATAGTGACAGTGTTATGAAATGATCATTTTGACAGTGTTATGAAATAAGCATATTTGACAGTGATATGAAATAAGCATATTTGACAGTGATATGAAATAAGCATAGTGACAGTGTTATGAATTAAGCTAGTGACAGAGATATGAAATAAGTATAGTGACAGTGTTATGAAATGATCATTTTGACAGTGTTATGAAATAAGCATAGTGACCTGTTATGAATTAAGGGTAGTGACAGAGATATGAAATAAGTATAGTGACAGTGTTATAAAATAATCATTTTGACAGTGTTATGAAATAAGCATAGTGACAGTGTTATGAATTAAGCGTAGTGACAGAGATATGAAATAAGTATAGTGACAGTGTTATGAAATGATCATTTTGACAATGTTATGAAATAAGCATAGTGACAGTGTTATGAAATGATCATTTTGACAGTGTTAAGAAATTATCATTTTCGACAGTGTTATGAAATAAGCATATTTGAAAGTGATATGAAATAAGCATAGTGACAGTGTTATGAAATGATCATTTTGACAGTGTTATGAAATAAGCATATTTGACAGTGTTATGAAATGATCATTTTGACAGTGTTATGAAATAAGCATATTTGATAGTGATATGAAATAAGCATAGTGACAGTGTTATGAAAAAAGCATATTTGACAGGATATGAAATAATCATTTGGACAGTGTTATGAAATAAGCATAGTGACAGTGTTATGAAATGATCATTTTGACAGTGTTATGAAATAAGCATATTTGACTGTTATGAAATGATCATTTTGACAGTGTTATGAAATAAGCATATTTGACAGTGTTATGAAATGATCATTTTGACAGTGTTATGAAATAAGCATATTTGACAGTGATATGAAATAAGCATAGTGACAGTGTTATGAAATAAGCATATTTGACAGGATATGAAATAATCATTTGGACAGTGTTATGAAATAAGCATAGTGACAGTGTTATGAAATGATCATTTTGACAGTGTTATGAAATAAGCATATTTGACAGTGATATGAAATAAGCATATTTGACAGTGATATGAAATAAGCATAGTGACAGTGTTATAAAATAAGCCTATTTGACAGTGATATGAAATAAGTATATTTGACAGTGATATGAAATAAGCATAGTGACACTTATGAAATAAGCATATTTGACAGTGTTATGAAATAAGCATGAACTTATGAAATAATCATATTGACAATGTTATGAAATAAATGCATAGGGACAGTGTTATGAAATAAACATAGTGACAGTATTATGATTTAAGCATATTGACAGTTATGAAATAAGCATAGACTTATGAAATAAGCATATTGACAGTGTCATGAAATAAATGCAAGGTGACAGGGTTATGAAGTAAGCATAATGATAGTATTATGAAACAAGCATGTTGACTGTTATGAAACAAGCATGTTGACTGTTATGAAATAAGCATATGGACAGTGTTACGAGATAAGCATATTCTCAAGGTCACTGGTTCAAATCCAATGGTACTAAAAGCAGACAGTTTGGAGCTTAGCATTAAGAGGTGGTGTTAGGACTGTTTGACTGGTGTCAGGATAGTATGACTGGGTGGGACAGGATATCACATGTCTACAGTGGTAGACATTATAAATCATTATACATCACTGTAAACTGTCACACTGCAGACATTGTAGTGATATGACTAAATTTATTAAACCTGTCTAAATCACACACACACACACACACACACACACACACACACACATGTGCAACTGCCATAACCATAATAACCCCACAAACTTTATTGTTTTTAAACTTTGCTATTATCTTGTTGTCAAACATTTTTGTACCCAATTGCTTTTAATGTTTGGAAGATTGTTGTTGGGTTTAATGCCATTTTTCAGCACAAGACAGGCTATACATGGCAGCCAGTATAAATAGTGGAGGAAGAAGCTGGTCAAACCCCAGAAAGATCCACCAACCCACAAGAAGCTACTGGCAAGCTTTCTTACATACCCACATTGGCCAAATCCAAGACTCAAACCCACACAAAGGTGAGATGGCAATCATCTATAACGTCAGTGCTTTAGATCACTTGGCCACTCAGGGCTCCAAATAATGTTTGGAAGTAAACATTTATATCAATCTTTCTAAATCTTTATATCAATCTTTCTAAATCCTCTGTATTAGAGCTCTTTTAGATAATTTAAAATTTTAAATCCTTTGGAGTTTCATAGAAAAAAAAAAGATTTACTAAAATTATCAATGTAGAAGGATTTTGTTAAACCATTAAAGTGGAAGGATTTGGTAGACAGAGTTTTGGGATTTTAAAATTCTAATCTATTATTGTCCTAAGAGTTAATGAAATTTAAATACTTCCATTTTTCAAAACATATAAAAAAGTCTCTCAGTTCAGAGTCAAGATTTGATTCAGGCATGAGACCCAAGTTGATGTGAAACAATTATGTATTTTCTACAACATTGGGAAGTCTGCATGAAAAGTTTACAAAGATACTATACCACAATGAAACCAAGACTGAGTCACTCTATACCGTGCAACTTAGAATTTAATGAAACTTCTGAAATTTTTCTACAATCTTCAAACAGCTTGACGTTTAGGCCCACAAAAATTGTTTCCTATTTCACTGGTTTTAAATGAGGGTAGGTAAGTTGTTTTATTAAATTATAAAAACTGCATATATTATAATGATTAGTATAAATAATGTACTATGTGCTTCAAGTTCTAGGCTAAACCAGCTCCATTAGACACAGTTTTCAGGAAAAAATTTTAAAACAATATATATTGTAATGAATAGTATATATAATTTACTACTTGCCTTAAATACTGAGCAAAGCTGGTTTAGTGGATTCACAAATCACTTTTAAAAATGTTTTTTTTCTTCATTTTTTTCATTTTTCTTTTTATTTGGGGTAGGGCTAGGGTAGGCACCCAAAAAAAGGGATAGTCAGCTGACTGAAAATGTTTCTTTTTGCCTTATATGAGCTGTCATGAATGATGGCATCATTCACAGATGAAGTTTCCTTCTCTTCATTTTCATATTTGATATACCCTTTGAAATCAGACTGTTTGTAACAGTGTAACAACCTTCTGATTGTCAACTGGCCACTAGCTAAATTACCATCTACTTTTCCTGCAAATTCTTTTACAGTTACAATACTGTTACAGTTTATTTTTGTTATATTGTTGCTTTGACTTGCACATGCAATTCTGAGTGGGCTAGTTGAAAAGCTAATGAGATGGCTGAGTAACAAGTTGGGTTCTATTGCCCATACAAATAAATAAGGAGAAAATGGACAGCCTTGTCTCATACCATATCTTAACTAATAAAACACTGCTTCATTTACATGTCATGAAGCTATATCCTACCATGAAAATTGTCAGTTTCAGAACTGGAGTGTGTCTGGAGTTTAGACTTTTGGCCCTAGATCTAAAACAGACCAGTTGGAACTGCATAGAGATTGATGAACCTTTCCAGAAGGCAGTATAAGTTTGAGAATCGGATGAAATAGGGCAAGGACATGAAATTCGTGGATCCAATAATATTTTTACAAAGTCAAATTTCACCATTTTACACATGAGAAGGGAAGGTAGTCAATCAAAAGGAATATATTTTATACACTTAAGCATCTGGTTAAATGAAAATGTCTTGGAAGCATTGGACGCATTAGGAGGTGATCCTAAAATGCAGTTTCTAGCATGCATTTAAAGTGAAAATGAGAAGAATCTCCAGGGTTCAAAAGGTCAGGAGAAGAGTTTCAGATAAATAGCCACTTTTCATATACAGCTTTTATCATCAGCATAAAAGAGATGGATCAAATTCATGACATTAGGCCAAAATTCATGAAATTAGGCCAAAATTCATGAAATCTAAACTTTCAAGCAAACAGAAATACTTATCTAAAACTGGTGAAAGCATTTTCAAAATCAGCAAAGAAAACAAGACCCAAGACCAGAGAAATCTAAATTTTCTGCCTGTGCAGTGATATTCAATACTTGTTTAATATTCTAGCTTGTACATATTTTTTGTGGATAAAACTGGTTTGACTTGTATGAACAATTCGGGAAGAAGTTTCTTTTTCCACTTGACTGTGGTTTCACTTGCAGTATTATAATTATTTCAGTTTATATGCCACCAGTTAGAGAGCTTATTAAAGTCTTTGTGCCATGCAGGAATGAAAGATATTATAAAAAAATTGTAAATCTAGATGAAACTCAGTGTTTTTAACAAAAAAATTGAATACTTAAAAAAAATTACCAAAATATTTTATAAAATTTAAATGTGATAGTCAGACCATTATAAGACTTTTGTTATTATACTTATTTATTACTACAGTATATTTTTCAAATGCTCACACGCTTGTTTTTCTTCCTTTGTCAATTTATTTTCATTAATTTATTAGGAAGAAATCATTATTTATTATGGTTCTGGTACAAGTCTTTTTCCTTTTCCAAAATGATTAGTGCATTCAATATTTCCTCTTCAGTGATTTTAATTTCCTCATCACTTAACTGTCAGGCTTTGTAGGTTGACAAAATATTTACCTTTGTCTCATTTCTTTGTCATCTTGATCTTGATCTTGTCTCCATTTTTTGTTTATATCATTTGGGTTTTTATAAATCTCTGACAATGTTTTTGTTCTTTTCTTTACATCATTTTGATTTTTTTATAAAAAAAAAACTCCAGTGACAATTGTTTTCTATTTTTTTCATAATATCATTTGTATTTTTTAAAAAAAATCTCCAGTAAAATTTTTGTCTTTTTTTAATCATTTGGGGTGGGGTGGGGTGAGGTGGGGTGGAGTGCGGTGGGATGAGGTGGTGTTGGCCTGAAATAACCAACAGTTTTTCACTTTAAAAACTGCTATTTCAACACACACCACTGAATCTATCACTGCCCCATACCTTTCAGTGTAATTTGTGATAGTAAATGTCCAAAGAAAACTTGCAAATGACCATTGTGTATAATAACTATACATAAAGTATTTATATTTTATGGACATAGATAAAATAATTGATAAATAAATAAACATGTCACAAAAAGCATGACATTTTTTTGCAGGTCATGTTCTGTAGGAAAGGTTGCATGCAAAACATTATTCTTTGTTGAAAATAAAATAAATAAATATCAAGATGGCTTTTCTGTCAGACACAACAAAAGTCATTAAAACCTAAACATCAAACATATTTTTACAAGGCAGCTGATCATAAAGGTTTATTTGTGACACTTCAGGACTTCTAGCTACAAGGAATTTTGAATGCCTGATCACTAAAGTAAGTTTATTTTGAGAATAAATCTAAAAAAACTGTGAATGTTGGTTAAAATCAAGGACATACTTAAATGGTTTTAATGTGTTCTGTAGATAAACCATACTAACAGTTCTTTATTTACAAGGCTAAAGAAAAATGTAAATGAAAATAATGGACTTATAGGATCTTCAATTTAATTCAAAATGTAGTGATAGACCTAAGCCTGGTGTTAAGACAAATTAACAGGGAGGAATTAAAAACTCCTTTGATCCACTAATTATCAAATCACTTAATTTCCGGGTAAAAGGGGACAACTGGTCAAGGTTCACTGACCAATTAGGTAAAAGTTACTTTCACTATCTAATGAAAGTAGTGGTTTAGCTTTCATCCTGTCTGGGCTGAATTGTAGTATCAAGGTAGAAGGAGTTTTCAGGAAGGTCTTTCAAACAGTCTGTCTGAACTCTCAGACAGGGATTAGGGATTGGAAAATCAGGTAATTTTACCAAGAAGAATTTGGAAGTCTCCTGCCAATCCCTATTTAAGTTGTACCAACAAACTTTCTCTTTCATTACTAAAATAAGCATTTTTCCTATTGAAAAAAAAATTGAATAAATCAAATGTTCTGCCCATTTTATTTGTAACTTGAATGTTGAAATTAATTTTTAAAAATAGATTAAAATTTAATAAAAATATTATGTTGCATATTACAAACATTTCAGTAAGCATACTACTCAGCATAAAAAGTGTAATTTTTCCAATCATTGAGGATTAAATATGAATTAAAAATTTAAATTATCATGGCGTGAACCATCTGATGATATACTCTATCAGTTTTTAAAATATTTATTCAAAAAGTGAATAAAAGATATTATTATTATTATTATTATTATTATTATTATTATTATTATTATTATTATTATTATTATTATTATTATTATTATTATTTTTACTGAACAGTTTGTTATATCCAAAATTTATTTTTAACTGTCCTGATGCACATTTTATGTTGAATCTAAATCCACATGTATATAAAGTATATTTCATAAATTCAAAAATAGTACAGAAAATTAACTGTAATGCTTGTTTGTAAATTATCATTTCATAAGTAACTGTTATATGTTACATGTACTGTAAATAACAATATTAATTATGCTGCTTTGAAAAAATATAACATGTTTTTAGGTTTCCAAACAAGCTTTGGACTTAAAATTATGTTTATTATTTTCCTATGCGACAAAATACCAGCCTTCCATTTTTAAATAATGTCTATATTTCAGTGTCAGTATATTCTGTGATGTGCCATTGTAGTTCTTGCCAATTTCTATGGAAAAAATAATGCCAAATGCCAATAGAATGTACTACAATCATGTATATTTCAAGGATCTATCTCATGTCTCAATTAATTTACTCCTCTATTTTGAAATTTTCCATCTTTTTTTAACATGGGGTGGAGTGAGAAGGCAGGGTGATATCACCTCCAATGTTTCAGTTCTAAAATAGACCCAGCCTTATTGTAGAATCATTATGATGGCTGCATCTAAAACATGGAACAGTTTTAGCTCAGTCACCACAATTGTGGGAATCATAAAAAAAAACACAACTTCCATTGTATTGATCATAATTTGAATTTTAAAAAAATGACTGAAAAATTAATTATTTTCTGTTAGACTGTGAAGAAGAGGATTTTTTGAGGGAAATTATTGCCCTCATTCACTGGTGTGACATCATATCATTTTCTCACTGCCTGTCAATATAACACCAATAAAATGATGATCAAGAAATCATAAGTTATTCAAATATGCTTGCTTTCTATAGAACCAAGCATAGCTGCTTTCCAATGAAGACAAACTGAGTTCATATCCATCAATTGATTAATACATTCTTTTTTCTGGTTAATATGCTAGTGTACATTGAAATGGGAAGGAGAATTATGTAACTATATTTTCTATTGAAATACAGTGTATTCAAAAAACACAAAAGAACATAAATTGTATAAAATGCTGACATTGCACATGACACAGTAAGAAACCTGCTATGTCAGCCTGTTATACATATTGCTAGAAATATGTTTAAGCATAAAATAAAAGGAAACATTGCTTGCTCTGAGTGAATAATAAATAATATTTCACCTTGTTGGTGAAAACTATTTTTACTCCAGCTTTGCCACTCAATTTTTCCACCCACTGGATAAAGTATATCTATTATTCATATTGTTTCAAAGAGTAATCTTTTCAGTACAGGTGTACCGACCTTGAAAGCCCTTAAATCAATAATGTTATTTTTGTTTCCTTTTTTACAATGTGCATTGGTCATTCAAAATGTGAGACAAGGTACTTATATGAACATTCTTAAATCAGTTTTAGGATGTTTAACATTAATTTTGGACCACTGGTCTTTCTTATCTGTAATGCTTTCTCTCTAGAAGTATAGATTCTGCAGAGCATTGGCATGCCAATGTAAATTCTGTGAAGAGTTATCACCTCTTGGAAGATATTAACTTCCTCAGCTGGTTCACTTTCCTTTCATGTTAAGGAAGGTGAGCTTAAATTTCACTCATATGCTGTATTAATGGATTCTGTTGACTTTTATGTATGAAATGTTGTTCTTGTCCCACTTGTCTCATGTACAAGATTTCTGGAAAATTCATCAACATCATGGCCAGCTGAAGATGTAAATCTTCCTTGTCTCATTAAATTTCATTTACCCATCTGTTCTGTGTTTAGGATCAGTGAAGAACAGTGGCCTAAAATTTGCAAAAGAGTCCATACAGCACTAGAATGAAAACTCAAATATCATCCGGAACTCTCTCCTTCCTAGTCTCAAAGATATCCCATTTCCTAATTAGCAACTAGGGAAACAAAAGTATAACCTGATAGAAATGGACTTTCAATGACATGTACTGTTACCATAAATACTGGTTTTTAAGTTGATACTCATCTGTAAACTGCATAGACCCAGATCTGCTGGCACATTATAGATCTGGTTTTTTGGTTAGGAGTTCTCCACAGATCAAATAATACAGACCCTGATCTGCTGGTATATTGTGTGAGGGCAGATCAGAGTCAATGCTGTTTATAGTTGTACTTGACTTATATGCAAGTATATATGGTATCAAGCCTAACAGGTTTCAAATCCCTCAATACCCATTCAAGTTAAATTCCACTGGAGTTGTCAGCAAACTATAATTTTCAACAAACTAGGATTTATTGCAAAATCAGCAATTTTGTTTGTTACTTTTTCTCAAAATTAATGTCAATCATGAAATAATGAAATAATTTACAATGAAGGACATTTAAGGTGATGATGTAATACACATTGATCATGCTACCAACATGTACAAGTGCTAAGAGAATACAGAGGTAGATTGGCAAAGTGTCATGTATATCTGTTGCAATAGTACATATAACAGAATGCACATGTAAATCATGCTAAATAGCATGTACAAATGTGTTTTGGGAGAATATATATATGTAATCATGTTAAATAGCATGTAATTATGTGTTTTGGGAGAATATATATGTAATCATGCTAAATAGCATGTACAGATGTGTTTTGGGAGAATATATATGTAATCATGCTAAATAGCATGTACAGATGTGTTTTGGGAGAATATATATATGTAATCATGTTAAATAGCATGTAATTATGTGTTTTGGGAGAATATATATGTAATCATGCTAAATAGCATGTACAGATGTGTTTTGGGAGAATATATATGTAATCATGCTAAATAGCATGTACAGATGTGTTTTGGGAGAATATATATGTAATAATGCTAAATAGCATGTACAGATGTGTTTTGGGAGATTACATATGTAATCATGCTAAATAGCATGTACATATGTGTTTTGGGAGAATACATTTGTAATCATGTTAAATAGCATGTACAGATGTGTTTTGGGAGAATACATATGTAATCATGCTAAATAGCATGTACATATGTGTTTTGGGAGAATATATATATGTAATCATGTTAAATAGCATGTAATTATGTGTTTTGGGAGAATACATATGTAATCATGCTAAATAGCATGTACAGATGTGTTTTGGGAGAATACATAGGTAATCATGTTAAATAGCATGTACAGATGTGTTTTGGGAGAATACATATGTAATCATGCTAAATAGCATGTACAGATGTGTTTTAGGAGAATACATATGTAATCATGCTAAATAGCATGTTCAGATGTGTTTTGGGAGAATACATAGGTAATCATGCTAAATAGCATGTGCAGATATGTTTTGGGAGAATACATTTGTAATCATGCAGCATTTGCAAATTTTTACTGTTGATAGGGATGAAGAATATTAATCCCTACTGTGTCATACATGAGACAGACTCAGGATTTAAACTGTACATGTAGATTCACTTTCAAATCATTTTTTTTATCGGCATAAATTTTACATTTTTCACTGGGATTGAAAACAAATAAGTGCATTTTTTGACATAATATATATACTTTTCATAATATAATAAAACAGCAAGTTTCCAACATAAATTGGATGGAGATTCTGATTTTACAATAATTAACAATGTTAGTATATTGTCAGTCAATGAAAATATTTGTTTATAGCATCCAGTTTTAGCTTCCACCATAAGGTTACTGCTTGCAAGGTGACCAATGATGAGCTCAATAAACCTATCAGGCTATCAATAATTCTCTGGGCCATATTTCCCCACTGAATCACTTCATACATGACAATGTCCTCCATGTATCAGCATTACAATGTTGGACAAATATACTCTGCTTGCAAAATCTTATAGCTTTACTTTCACAGTCCTGGTTTGTAAGGTTGTTAACTGCTCTCCAATAATAATCCGAATTATGCTTACTGCATGGAGAAGTCCCTGAATTGGGACTTAAGATGTTTTTTCTAAGTTATGCTCACTGCAGCGAGAAGTCCCTGAATTGAGACTTAAGATGTATTTCGAAGTTATGCTCACTGCATGGAGAAGTCCCTGAATCAAAACTTTGAAATGAGAAGCCATTACAAGATCTTAGGCATCTCAAACATTGACCATGTAACCAGCACAGAAGTCCACAACAGGATTCAACATACCATTAGATCCTATGAAGACTTCTTGACCACTGTAAAGAAGTGCAAACTGAAGTGGTAATGTCATGTCCCAAGATCATCTTGACTGGCAAAAACAATCTTGCAAGGCATAGTGTGAGGGTGCAGATGAAGAGGCAGAGAGAAAAAAAAGTTGGGAAGACAACGTTAAGGAGTGGACAGGCATGGAATTTGTAGATTTCCATAGAGCAGTAGAGAACAGAGAAAGATGGAGAGAATTGGTGCAAAGTCAACTGTGGTGCCTCAAGGAACTCTTAGGTAAAGGGATTGATGATGATGATGATGATGATGATGATGATGATGATGATGATGATGATGATGATGATGATGATGATGCTGATGAAGAATAGATGACAAATAGGATTAACCAGTATATTCTACCTGACAACAACTCTGACATTTTTTAAAAGTGTGGTTGATAGAGAAAATGTTGACTTTGTATTTTAATGATTTTGTAATTGTGTAACATTTTTGTGTATGTTTTGGTGCAGCACATTTTTTCCTGATCATTGCAACATATTACCATCAAGATTGACATGTGGGCTAGTCTCACAATAAATTGGTAGCTTGTGATGTTAATCTGTCTTGTTTGGGTGCAGGATTGACTTTTAATTAGAGTCTGCTTGGATAATGATCAGACACAGAAGAGAAAATGTTAATGTAAGGTCAAGTAGTGGAAAATGATGAAGTTGTGACAGACCAGAAACAATCCTGGGCCATTGGAAATAGATGTTGTATAATGAAATTGTCCAGGAATATTTATTAATAAAGGGAGACTATAGAAAATTATTCTGACTTCAATTGGAGAGTTAAAATTTTAGCAGTTAGAAAAAGTTAATCATAATCGGCTAAGCTAATGAGGAGGTCTGTTTCCCAGATGAAATTAAATTTTTTATGTAATTTCATTTGCAAAATTTGACTGTACAAGTTTTCTGTTGAAAAGGGAGTCTGAGGAACTCAGAGGAAATTAACAAGTAATTTTTCCCATTAAATAAATTGTATGCAATGGAAATGAGTGCTACACAGTAAAGAGGAGTCAATAGAAATGAGTGCTACACAGTGAGAAGGAGTGCAATGGAAATGAGTGCTACACAGTGAGAAGGAGTGCAATGGAAATAAGTGCTACACAGTGAGAAGGAGTGCAATGGAAATGAGTGTTACACAGTGAGAAGGAGTGCAATGGAAATGAGTGCTACACAGTAAGAAGGTGTGCAATGGAAATGAGTGCTACACAGTGAGAAGGAGTGCAATGGAAATGAGTGCTACACAGTGAGAAGGAGTGCAATGGAAATGAGTGCTACACAGTGAGGAGTGCAATGGAAATGAGTGCTACACAGTGAGAAGGAGTGCAATGGAAGTGAATGCTACACAGTGAGGAGGAGTTCAATGGAAATGAGTGTTTCACAGTAAGAAGGAGTGCAATGGAAATGAGTGGTACACAGTGAGAAGGAGTGCAATGTCTTTACTTTTGTTTTGTATGTGGCTGGAACATCTATTTTAAGTATAAAATTTTAATGTTGAAAAACCCTTCATTTACAAAATGATGGATTTTCAAAATAAAGGATCAATTTAATTAAGACAGAGTTGTGGCATGCAATTATGTATTTTTTAAAAAAATTTTCAGCATGATTTTTGACAAAATAAATATGTATGGGTCCTGAGTAGCCTCAAAATGGTCTAAAGTTGATTTTGCATCTGTCTGCATGGGTTTGAAAAAAAAACAACAGGCTTAGCCTATGTGCATATGTGAAAAAGCTTGCCAGTAGCTTTTCATGGGTCGTTGGTTCTTCCTGGGTTTTCCTAGATCTTCATCAAGTTATACTGGTTGCCATGTACAGCCTATCCTGTGCTGAAAAATAACATTAAGCTTACAGCAACAACAACAACATCCATAACAACATATCAAAGAATAGGCTGCATGAGCTGTTGTATTATGGTGCATATTTGCTTCCGACTGGAGGTGTTCATGTTCCTGACAATTATCAGTTTACTTTTTCCTTCTGTCCAGCTTTTAATTAGCATTTTATACAGACAGGATTGTGCTGATGTGCCATTATACACTATACATCCATCCATATATGCAGGTATACATACATCCATACATACAAACATACATCCATATATGCAGGCATATATCCATACATATAACTTGTCCTCTCATTCCAAAAGAAAAATCAACTATTGTTTAAAAAACAAATATATTGACATTTTTATTCATCTGGATCAACCTTCTTCCAAAATCTATCATAAATTCTTGGATAAATGTTTCCACACCTAATATTCTTGTACATTTATCAAGCTGAATTATCTTGCTTATAAATTACATGGTAAGGACATGAGGGTGTTGGTTACATCAGATGAGTTACCTGAATCTAAACAGAAGGTTGCAAAAAAACATTCATACCCAATGCTTTATAATATATCATGTATCTATAAACTTAAATACATAATTGTGGAAATAAGTAAAAGGGATTTACACCTATTCAACTTGTCTTCAAGTGTCTATGTGGGTGTGTTTGGAAAGAATTTACACCTATTCAACTTGTCTTCAAGTGTCTATGTGGGTGTGTTTGGAAAGAATTTACACCTATTCAACTTGTCTTCAAGTGTCTATGTGGGTGTGTTTGGAAAGAATTTACACCTATTCAACTTGTCTTCAAGTGTCTATGTGGGTGTGTTTGGAAAGAATTTACACCTATTCAACTTGTCTTCAAGTGTCTATGTGGGTGTGTTTGGAAAGAATTTACACCTATTCAACTTGTCTTCAAGTGTCTATGTGGGTGTGTTTGGAAAGAATTTACACCTATTCAACTTGTCTTCAAGTGTCTATGTGTTTGGAAAGAAAAAGCAAACAACATGGGGTGCATTAGAGTTTAAAGGACTTTGTGTTCCCATAATTATAAAAAGACAGTGTCCAGATTATTGAGTGTTATTGCTATAGAGAAGAAAATTAGTGTATGGTGCAAGACCACTTCTTTTTATACATTTATATATTTATGTATAATTTTGTTTGATAAGAAACTCCATGTGGTTCTGACCCATATTGAGATAATTACTATTAAAGTGGTTAGTTGTTAGCTAGTTATGGCCAATTAAGTGAATGAACACATACATACATACATACATACATACATACATACATACATACATACATACATACATACATACATACATACATACATAAATACATACATACATACATACATACATACATACATACATACATACATACATACATACATGTGTATATAGATACCTTTTGTGTCCATACAAATTGAACTATTAAATATTTAAGTTACATCCATGGAATCAATGTCTGCAGAATTTATAGAAATGGAACTCTGTACAAAAATTTAGTTGCATATAGTCAGTAATGAATTTGTAAAAACAAAATGTAAATTCGTAAAAGTGCAATGGATTCAACATCAACAAGAGCTGAATAATCACAAAACTGTGAATTAATTTTTAAAACCAAGTCTAGGACCAGGCACAAGGAGGCTTTGAAGTTAGGCTTTGGGTGCCTAAAAAAGGTGTGGAACTGGTAATAATGTGAAAATTTTTTGTAAGATAGTACAGATGCTTTTTTGTGATTTTTGTTTCAACCAGCTTGTCTCAGTTCACATAACATTTTCAAATAAAAAGCTACCAGTTTGGAGGTGAAATAAACAGGCATGGTTGGTTTTAATTTTTTCTGTTTGTATATTTGTGACAAAGCATTACACTACCATTCTCAACCACTACATTATTTTTTTATTTGGTCCCTATCAAAGCTTTTTTTTTTTACAGTTTAAAAGGATGGAGCCATATTGACATCATATGACATTTTGGTATTATTGTATGGATGCTGCTCAGCACACTGAACTCTATTTAAATGCATTTACTGTAAATGTAATTTATTTCCACTCATATCCAAGTTAACAATGCACTAACAGTTGAGTACCCCCTGCAGTTTAACAGTTGCTAAAATTTGGGCCCTTTCATCTCTATAATTTCATCCAGTTAATTCCTATTTGTAACACATGGCAAAAATTAATGGATAGTTGGTCTTCACCTACCCAGTTTATTTTGTAGTTAAGACTTTTTAATTATTTAATTAATTTCATTAAATGTTTAACAAAATAAATTTTTTACATGTAAATTCAATCAGGTTACGTTCGTTCGTAAGTAATGAACTTGATGTGATGATGATGATTATGTCAATGATAATGGGATACAAAATCTTGTAGATAAAGCATGCCTTGTACACATACAATTTTCTCTTAAACTTTTGTCCATTTTCCATTTTGATCACCATTTTTTTACCCCGGTATTTTTGATCAGAAACAAAATAATGTATATTGTTTTCAGGATGACACACACCTTTAATGCTACTTATAACATTGTAGCGAATGTTATTTTTAATGTTACAGCAAATGTTACATTTGACATTATAGCAAATGTTACTTTTGACATTATAGCAAATGTTACTTTTGACATTATAGCAAATGTTATTTTTAACATTATAGCAAATATTACATTTTAACATTATAGCAAATGTTACATTTCAACGTTACAGCTAATGTTACATTTTAAAATTACAGCAAATGTTACACTTTAACATTACAGCAAATGTTACACTTTAACATTATGGCAAATGTTACTTTTAACCTTACAACAAAGGCTGACCAGATTAAATGTTAATCCTAAAGGGTAGAGATTAAATGTTAATCCTAAAGGGTATGATTTAAAATAAACACAGGGTCAAGATTTTTTTAGATCAGGCAACACAATCTCATCAATGTAATAATGTTTTCCTTGTATTTATCCATGTTCAGGTAATAGATAAATCATTTTGAAAAATGTCTAAAATGGATAGTTTTAAATTCAATGATTCCCAATTCCATGTGACTAGCCCCATTTTCAAATTGACAGAACAATTCCAGATCATGGTCAGCAAACTGTCCTCTGAAAGCTTCTTTCCTAAATTGTCTTAACACTGTCAGCATGGTGCAGAGATAGCTATCAAGTGACCATAGAAATTAATAAGGACTGATTCCCAAAATATATCACAGTTACCCCATTACACATTGTCTTCTTGAAGTGAACAAAAGAAATTATTGGATATTTCTATTTATATGAATTGGACCCAAAGCAGCTGTTCAGCTTTAATAATGACCTTAATAGTCCATGAGCCTCCATTAAATTGTGCAAGATTTTATCAGGTTATCTGTCTTTGATCTGTCAAGGTGTGATCAAATTAGAGGACACCTGTTGCTACATTGATTACTATTATTTCCAGTAGTGGTTTCCAATTTATTTTAACCTTAAATTTCTGGACACCTTAAATTTCTGGACACCAGATTATGGACTCATGATCTGCATGCATACATGCATGTTTGTATAGAGCAAATCAACTATTTAAAAAAAAAATTAAATACCTTTAGGTAATGCTTCATGTTACTGTGTGTGTGTCAATATATATATATATATATATATATATATATATATATATATATATATATATAATCTTTGCAAAATTTCTTACACTAATGAAATAGGTATGATGAGATTCAAGTTGAGGGAATAGTTTTTATTGAACAAAATGTTGGCCTTGTTTTTAGGATTTAATGTGCATTACCTTTATAATTATTTACATTTTGCAGAATGTTCACATCTTTAAAATCCATATTTGATGTTATTGTTCATGACATTTAATTTATTTGGAAGTTATCTTTGTAAAAAAAAGTTTTATTCACCTATTTAACTTTACATTTGCTTGGTACCATATAGTCACAATTGTGATGAGATGCAGTTACACACTTTTTTCTTTAAATAGTTGTCTTCCAACATATTGCATACTCCATGCAAGACAGGATGTAGAATAGACACACACACACACACACACACACACACACACACACACACACACACACACGATGACTTATTTGTTTGCATACCTGAAATACAATTGAAAGGGTGCATATTAAAATCCTACCATCTACTCAGATTGAATTGTGTTGATGGTTCATTATTCATAAAAAACTAAACTTTGTGCAACTCGCTAGATGTCAACGATGTTATCACCAATAACTGTATCATGATGGTGCTAAAACATTGTGATTTACTTTATTACATAAAATCATATATTTCCATTTTTCACATGATCAAAACACTGGCAAAAAAACCAATGTAACTATACATATTGTAAATAATATTGTATTAATATACCTCAGTGTTGAAAACAATTTTGTATTACTATACACAACTGTTAATACAGTTACACACAACCGTCGCCTCTGATGTGTATTTGGTTGTATTACTATACCCCACTGTTTTGTACAATGTTGTATTCCTATACCCCAATGTGTGTACAATGTTGTATTACTATACCACACTGTTGTGTACAATGTTTTATTCCTATACCCCAATGTTGTGTATAATGTTGTATTCCTATACCTCATTGTTATGTACAATGTTGTATTACTATACCTCACTGTTGTGTACAATGTTGTATTACTATGCCCCAATATTGTGTATAATGTTGTATTACCATACCCCAATGTTGTGTACAATGTTGTATTCCTATACCCCAATGTTGTGTACAATGTTGTATTCCTAAACACCATTGTTGTGTACAATGTTGTATTACTATACCTCACTGTTGTGTACAATGTTATATTACTATACCTCACTGTTGTGTATAATGTTGTATTACTATACCCCATTATGTGTACAGTGTTGTATTACTACACCTCACTGTTGTGTACAATGTTGCATTACTATACCACACTGTTGTGTACAATGTTGTATTCCTATACCCCATTGTTTTGTACAACATTGTATTCCTATACCCCATTGTTGTGTACAATGTTGTATTACTATACCCCATTGTTGTGCACAGTGTTGTATTACTATACCCCATTGTTGTGCAGTGTTGTATTACTATACCTCACTGTTGTGTACAATGTTGTATTACTATACCCCATTGTTTTGTACAACATTGTATTCCTATACCCCATTGTTGAATACAATGTTGTATTCATATACCCCAGTGTTGTACTACTATACCTCACTGTTGTGTACAATGTTGTATTACTCTACCCCAATGTTGTGTACAACATTGTATTTCTATATCCCACCATTGTGTACAATATTGTATTCTTATACCCCAATGTTGTATACAATGTTGTATTCCTATATCCCACTGTTGTGTACAATGTTGTATTCCTATACCCCAATGTGGTGTACAATGTTGTATCCCTATACCCCAATCTTGTGCACAATGTTTTATTCTTATATCCCATTGTTGTGTACAATGTTGTATTCCTATACCCCAATGTTGTATACAATGTTGTATTCCTATATCTCACTGTTGTGTACATTGTTGTATTCCTATACCTCACTGTTGTATACAATGTTGTATTCAATACCTCACTGTTGAATACAATGTTGTATACTATACCTCACTGTTGAATACAATGTTGTATGCTATATCTCACTGTTGAATACAATTCACTGTTGAATACAATGTTGTATGCTGTACCTCACTGTTGAATACAATTCACTGTTGAATACAATGTTGTATACTATACCTCACTGTTGAATACAATGTTGTATACTATACCTCACTGTTGAATACAATGTTGTATTACTATACCTCACTGTTGATACAATACAATGTTGTGTTCTATACCTCATTGTTACATACTTGTTGTGAATATTATTTCCAACATGTAATATTCATCACCTAATGGATATTAATTATATGGACAGTATGTATGGTTACGTTGTTTTTTTGGCCACTATGTTTTGATCATGTGAAAAATGAAAATATATGATTTTAAGTAATAAAGTAAATTACAATGGTTTAGCACCACTGAATGTTAATCACTAATTTTATCTTAATAGGGACATGAAATTTTAACTCATTACTGATGTGAAAAATATACATTTTTATTAGTAATGGTTTCAAGCTAGGTATTTCAATCTGTGTGACATGTACATGCATGCTCACATGTAAACAAAATGAATGATGTACTAGTATGTAACACATGTAAACAAATGATATGATGTGCATGATGTAAACAATAGTGGCATGAAATTACCTTATTCCAACACAAGGGGTTTATCAAACCACAATTATTAAGAATTTAAGAATGATGAAGAAAATAAAAATGACTGGACATTGATCACTGTAAACATTTCCATGGGTCTATCTATTCACTCATGACTATAGAATGCACTCAAATACAGTGGCTACTAATATTTGACACCTGTCCCATAACCTTCTGTACATACAGCTGGTTTATGACCCCAGTCCCATAACCCTCTGTACAGTTAGTTGGTTTATGACCCCAGTCCCATAACCCTCTGTACAGTTAGCAGGTGTGAAACCCCAGTCCCATAACCCTATGTACAGTTAGTTGGTTTATGACCCCAGTCCCATAACCCTCTGTACAGTTCAAAGGTGTGAAACCCCAGTCCCATAACCCTATGAACAGTTTGTTGTTGTGTGACCCCAGTCCTATAACCCTCTGTACAGTTAGTTGGTTTATGACCCCAGTCCCATAACCCTCTGTACAGTTAGCAGGTGTGAAACCCCAGTCCCATAACCCTATGTACAGTTAGTTGGTGTGTGACCCCAGTCCCTATCAACCCTCTGTACAGATAGCTGCTGTACAGTGGCTTATGTAACTGTATAAACTGTATGCATATTGGGTCCTTAACCATAAAATTTGTTGATTAAATCAATCTTCAAAATCAAACTTATGGAACAAAAAACAAAACATGTTTCCAGTTGCCTGGCTGTTTCTGTTTCTCACTGTCAACTTTAGCAACATTTTCCCCTCATGGGTAAACCTTTTTAAAGAAAATCGTTACATTGATTTTTGTAACTGAGCCAATTTTGCCCAATACTTACAGATACAGCATATATACTAATCATTATGCTATGCAAAATGTTACAACCTACCCTAACTTTAAAACCAGTGCAATATGCACAATTTTCTGCCTTCCCTGTGCATTAATAAACATGACGGAGAGAATTACTGCACATCTGAAGTGAAGCGTTCACAACATAACCATAGCAACTAAAAAAGAGCTCCCCAGTAACAGTTTCATAAATTCATCCATAAAGTGTCAGATCCTGGAGTCAGATTTAGAATTTTAGGAGTCAATGCTGACAGTTGATACTAATGGAGTCCCAGTAATGTATTACCTTATTTCCTTAAATATTAATAGATAGTTCCTGAATGACATTGCCAGCAGCCATATTTGTGATAAGCTGGCAGAGTTTATATGGTGTTTGGAAGTTTAATTAAATTCATCAGATCTCAAGATACTGTTGCAAAACATACATACATAAACAAATGCAAATCGGGCTTTTGGTTAGTATCTATATTTGTATTTTATAAGTTGATTTTGCTTCATTGGGTTCAAATTGGTCCATTTTGGTGGTCCATAAAGGAGAAGAAGTGTCCAGGTAAAATGGACAGAATGTCATCTGCTAGTGACTTTATCAAGGTAGTCATTTTACTGGAGATAAAAGAGGTTACAATGCTGACCTTAGAGCTGTTTCCTTCACTTTTAGAAAATTGTTTAAAACTTCTGTGATAACTCTTTTAAATAGTTTGCATAAAGGATTGTCTCACTAATATAGGGTAATCATTTTAGAATTGGGATGGATTCTATTTTTATAACAGCTGATTCCTGTACAAAGTCATAAACTTGGTCAGTCTTTAAAATTAGGGCTATATAAACTGTAAATACCTGATACCTGATCAGTATAATAAACTCAATTCCTCCTGGATCTCAATTTAAACTCATTTAACTTTAATTTGTGTGTCATCACATGCCAAACCTTGATTTTAATGAGATAACTTGATACAGGGACATGTGACGAAACCTCAGACCACTTGCTGAAGAAATGGTTCAAGAAAAGGCTCCAAAATACTATTTTAGTAGTAGTATCTTGATTGTGTACATATAGTGCCCAGGATAATTATTTGTCCACAGAATTCTGCTAGTGTAAAGAAAAGAAGGGTTCCTATTCTGCTAGTGTAAAGAAAAGAAGGGTACCTATTCGGTTTTCATGAAGCATCATGATGTATTGGGTTTCTTGTTGTTTTATGTCAACACGTAAAGGTCATTTAGGAGAGTGTTCTACATATAGACACACCACGGTTGCCAAACCTTGTTGGTCCAATGGCTCGATTCAAACCTATCATTATACAAAAGGAACATTTCTTAGGTTTGTAACATATAAATCAAGTGACTGGTATTTGATTTTAAATATTTAATTTAAATTTTAACAAGTGAACTCCAGGAGTTCATTTTCCCACTTGTCATTGAATTTATCACTATTAAGTTGTGTACAAAATTTGGTTGAAATTCAGTTAGGGAATTGATGTGTGAAAACAAAAGTGGTGGGTCTGAAAATCAAGTATAAGTCAATAAATGAGGCAGAATGTTGCAGCTCATTCATGCAGAATGTAAACAAGAAGAAAGTCCTGTGCAAAAAATGAAATTAGAGAGTACTAAAATTACAGACAGCAGTATGGTATATAAAAGAAACAATCTTAGTCTCTAATTTTCTTTTAAAATGGCACTTAAAAAATTAAATTGTCAGAATAAAGAGCCAATGCCTTAGCTATGAAGCCAATTTTTTGTCGGAATCATGAATTAAACGGCAACCCAGCCATCCCACTATTAAGCATGCTTCTGTTTTCCAAGTCATTACTTCACAAGCGAATCATGAAATTGGTGGATGTTGTTGGGAAAAAATGACTTCCCATTCACCAAAAATGAATAGCATCTAATTGGGGTTATTTGATTATATTTTCC
The DNA here is from genome assembly GCA_016746295.1 of Potamilus streckersoni. NCBI lineage: Eukaryota > Metazoa > Mollusca > Bivalvia > Unionida > Unionidae > Potamilus > Potamilus streckersoni. The sequence goes on along the minus strand of JAEAOA010002311.1, from coordinate 242,597 downwards.
TAAACATGTTATTTAGTAAATTTTGCTGGACAAGGTTGTCACCTCCTTATGAACTTCTGGCACCATTTTATGCCATGTTGCTTTTAATCATTTTCAGCAAGCTGTCATCACTTTATACAGCACTTTTATTGCTTTCTTTGTTAGCTTTTTTTTTTAAAAACCATTTTTGACCTGCATTTAATTTTTACCTGACAATTATCAAGACAGATAATATTGTAGCAATACAAGAATACTTTATGGAATCTTAAGATGTGAGGATTGTACAAAGGCCGGTGCCCAAAGCCACACCGAAAGTGACCAGCAATTGATTACCCTTAATTTTTTTTTACGTTTGCTATTCGGAAAAAAAAGAGGTTTCATCACAAACCTGATTTAAAGACAGCATCATTCTTTTTCTTTGTTTTATCAGAATAGAAGGATCTGAGTAAAGTTTGAAAAAAGTTCATTCATTTTTTTAAGTTTTATAATGTCCATTTAAGTTTTAAGTCCAAATATGCCTTTTTCATCATCATATATTAAGGTGTTTTGTCATCTTTGAAATTGCAGAATGTACCATGTATACTCCGTGACAAGTTTAGTATGTCAGACTCCTCTACAGACCCAGATTTGCCTTCACATAATGCACTAGCAGACTTGAGTCTGAGGAATTTATCTAGGAGTAATCTGTAGCACAATTATGCAATGATATACTCCGTTTCTTTTCAACTGGACTTATAATAATACCTACACTTAATTACATGTATAGCATGCAGAATAAATAAAAGACACACATTTCAATGCAGATGGACATTTGGTTGTATTTTGTTGTTTTCTTACTTTCTTCATTATTAAAAAAAAATCAGATTATGTAGAAAAAGCAATACAATGCTTTTCAATCACAATTTTAGTTTTTGCCATTTCTCAAACAAAAAGGACTAGTCATAAATTTAAAAGACTATATATTTTTTTGTCTAATACAAACCTTGAACTGTAGAGAGAATAAAAACAAGAACTTAAAATGCTTCCTTATTGACCCAATTCTGGGAAAATTCTTTATAGATTTTAGAACTTAAAATGCTTCCTTATTGACCCAATTCTGGGAAAATTCTTTATAGATTTTGTATCTCATATGTATGTATGTATGTATGTATGTATGTATGTATGTATGTATGTATGTATGTATGTATGTATGACAGCACATCAGCACAATCCAGGCTATTTACTGGTGCCAAGCAAAATCTAGGTAGCAGAAAGTGTAAACATAAACTTGTCAAATTCCCAGCAAAACCTTCTTCAGAGCAAAGTAAACCTGCAACACAAACAAAATGTGGAAGATAAAATGCCCCTCCCCTTCAGCAGACAAGACAAAGATAATGGCAGAATGGATAAAATCAATAAATACAGAAACATTTGTTGTGTGAGTTGGTAGAATGAATGAGTTTGATTTGATTATGGGTACCCTGAGGTGATTATGCCATGTCAAATTTAGAAGCAATATACATGTACAACAATTTACTGATTTACTGACTGGGAACATTTCACAAAAGTGTTTTTGTATTGCTTACATCCTTTTTGAAAAGCTTCTCAAATATTTTTAACTTTACAGTGTGAATGAAATTCAAAGTAATTTTGGATAAAGTCTGATTCACTACATCTAAAAATATCTATCTAAAGATGTTAAAGAAGTCACCTGAGTTATAGGTAAACCTTGGTATGTGATACAGAAATACTAACTGACCAGATCAAGCATGTAAGATTACATTGGTTTATAATAAAATGAAAGATCAACATTTTTACAAATGACCTTGTAGGTTGTGTCCACAGTAAACTACATAACTCTGTAGACAGCTTATACTGGGAAAATTCTAAACAATGAAATCTGTATACAGAACTAAGGTAAAAAATTGATATCATCATTGACACAAGAAATCCCAGACTATCATAAGAATGCCAGAACATGGTGCAACAAGAAAATTGAAAATTCATTAGGCTACAACTCTGTGATCCTTTAATCAACACCTTGAACCAAAAATTTGAATCCATCCAACTGATTATAGCTAAATAAGTAGTGACTTCCCAGCCCTTATCAAGCCAGACAACTAATTTTGGACCCAAATGACCCTTATCAAGGGTCAGCTTCAAATTATCACCTAAATGTATCAGTCATATCAGACTTAAAATGGAAAATGCCACTAGCTTGATGATTTATAACCAGATAAGATGGCATTGCATGAATTAAATTTAAATATTTGCTTTACTGACATAAAACAGTGATTAAAGAAAGGGATGTGGGAAACGGGTCTATTTGCCTTCACTTGGAAGTCAACTCACATGGGTATCACTTATTAATCAAGTTCCATTTTTATCTCCTTCATTTATGAACAGTTTTAATGAATTTCAGTGTAGTGGTATAGTATTACTATCATACTGCTGTTAACTACTAATTAAAATCAGTACTGGCTGTAATGCATTTTCTTTAAATAGGCTGCATGAGATGAATAGAATGTTTTGTGCAAGTGACCTTTCTGGAACCAGTCTAAACACACAGTTTGCTTTCTGGAACCAGTCTAAACACAGTTTGCTTTGATACCTATGCAAATGACAGCTGCACTGTTACCATGGGGGGGGTGTGCTTTTTAGGCATATTTTCTGTTGAATACAAATACTATTCACTGGTCAACAAATGTTCAGGAAAAGACATTTTAATAACAATAATATCCATGTGCAGAATATGTGGAAAATATATAAATAAAAAAATACTTAGTTTTACAATGTTCTAAACTAAATATAGAAAGATTAAAACTTAGAAATAAATTTGAAACTTTAAATAGGAACATAAAAGGCAACCAACTTTTATCTACTAATGGTATGAATGACAAAAGAGTATAAAATGCAATTAATTTTATTAATCAAATTATGAAAACCAAAATAGACTTTAAAAATTTATTATTTATTTTATATAGACCTGTGAGATTCTTTCACCATTATATACAGAACAGATTTACAAAACAAGAAACTGACTGATGGGGAGATCCATTGATGCAAGGCCTAAGCTACATGACTAACGTGATTTAGTATGGCTCTTTAGTATGGCTCGCACTGGATCACTCTAAAAGTTAGTTCCATATCAAGAACATCATAAAAACAATTACATATAAAAAAAACGCATAAACATTAAATCTATTCTATTCTTTTCTTAACTTTTGTCTCTCTTTTTCTCCTACAGCACACACTAAAATGACTCTAACAGTTTGAGAGATGCGGTATACAACTTCATCTCCTATAATAATGGCTCTAACAGACTGAGAGATGCAGTATACAACTGCAGATACAAACAATAAGAATAAATAAATAACAAGTCTAAAAATTCAACCTATGATGACTGACTTAACATATACACAATGTACCTAACATATACACAATGTACCTAACATATACACAACCTACTATACAAAACAAATATCACTAAAACATATAGTACACACAGGACATCACTGGATCCTTGGCAAGGATCACTGTCATTAAATAAACTATAAAACCAGCCAGGGTTAAAGAATATTAAAACACTAGATTAGGAATGGGGTATAAACCCTACACTCAAAATAAATGAAATTCTATAAAATGCACCCATAATGCTTACATAATTGAGGAAACAAAAAACCCCATAAAACCCATTAAATTTTGGCACTAGGGGGTTCCTCAAATGATGTTAATTCTGAGAGGAACCACACCAAGAAGGAAAAATCAGTAACTATCAAATGACTATGCCATAACTGCCAACCAATACTTTGCAGTTTAACATAGAACTGACTATGCATTTTAACTAGCATGTGATTATGCAATAATTGCCAACTGACTATGCACTGAATGTTTATTGGCTCCATTTGTGTAGTGTTACCATGTACTGTTAGCTTCATAGTGGATGCTTTCTACAGTAATCAATGAACTTTAAATATGGTCTGGCAGCTGCATTGTTAGTCACTGTCAACTCAAAATGCCCAGGATATTAAAGTATTTTCCCTATGATTTGCTCACAGATAGTCCATCTTTTAGGTTTCAGGCCAAAAAAATGTGGCGTGGTCTGTCATTAGAATCAGCTTTTTGGATCAGTTCTTTAAAAATAAATTTGGTAAAAGCAGTTGGTGGTGGTCAGTAATAGTAGATTAATGGTAATTTGACTTGAAACAAAAATATTATGATGATGTAGTAATTAGGAACACATTCTGTGTTTCCCATCATTAGCATAGTGGTATCAGTAGGAATAATATACCATCTCATGTGATAAAAAACCCCATGAAATTAGCTTTTTTTCTCTGAATGTTTTATATAGTTATCATCAAGCTAAAATGCTCATGGATTTGTTAAAAACATTGTGATTTGTAAAATAATGTAAACCTTGTATTTTAAGGATTTTACACTTTTTAACTTTCTTTTTCATGTGCTACTTTTGGAATGACTTAAATTACTAATCACTGTTTATTCAAGATTGTGCTGATGTGTCATTAACCCCTATCTCAAAATTTTCTCACTTGTACCCTCTGTAAATATTATGATCTCCCCCTTTGGCAGAAAAAATGTTTCCAGTAGGTCAACCCAAGCCAAAAAATAAAAAACAAGAATAATATTAATAATAATAATAATAATAATAATAATAATAATAATAATAATAATAATAATAATAATAATAATATGAAGACAGGAAGTAGAACTGTTATATTCTATGTGGATTACAGCTGTCAAACAAGAGCCATGAGAAATACTAGCATATAAGATGTACAATGATGAATTGCAGACAGATTTGTCTGCAACAATTTCTTAATTGAATGATTAGCTGAGATCAGCCTCAGACCACCCATTAGTATCAGTACATGTTTGACTGTGTAACTATGGAAAATAGTCTTTTGAATGTAAAAATATTAAAACATTTTCAGAAAATTTATAATGTTAGAAGCCCATCATATCTTGTACAAAATGATTTAAGGTGAATTACCTACAAAAATGACATCATTATTTTAAGAAAAATGTATTTCATTTACTTATATAAATTCTGTCAGCATATTAAATGCATATATATAACGAAATAGAGGAATATGTGGCTAAAGATGAAAAATGACAAGAAAAGATGATGCAAGACAGTAAATTCTCTATTGGAATTTGTGGAACAAACTATTGCAATATTCGCACAGTTGTTATACCAAACTGAAAGTCAAATTTGTTCCATGCAGCATCCGAGCAGCATACACAGTGTGTGGGAAAAAAATGTGTTAACTTCTTACACTTTGAACAAACCTATTTCTGTTTTTTATTGTTTCCAATCTATTTCATTGCATCAGGGCAAGTTATGTCTGCAAGGTACACAACTCCAAAAGTGTTAAAGACTTTCAAATTCAAATTATGCTCTGAAGAGTTGACTCCCTTAAATCACACACACATTTTCTTTAGGTAAAATCAACAGTTATGTTTACCAATGTATTCTTCTGCCAATAAAAAAATCTTAAAGATTTTTAATTTGCAAAAAAAATGGACCAAATTTGGATCATTGATTTTGTTGGTTTGTACAAATAATACATATTTATTTAAATAATCTGAACTTTCGATTACTATAAATGAGATGTTTTTTTTTAACTAATCTTAGGTTACAAATTTGATGCACAACTAAGTTAATGCAGCTTACACAAATTTAATGAATTCCAAACGAAAACTCAAATCTGACTTAAAACTAATGCAACCTTCCAGTTGCTTCAATAAATCATTTTGCTCATTCTATTTGTTTTCATGAAAATAGACATTTATTACTAAAACTTGTGAATGCTTTTATCTTTTAAATAAGCTTCAATCCCATAATATTTAATTTTTGAGCATCTAACCCTATCAACAGTCAGAGATGAGGATGGAGACCATACTGGACTTTATCTGAATGATATAACACACATCTTTTTTTTATCAGGACGATGGTGGAATGAGATTGGCACATATCTTTCATACTGACTTGATATATGAGACAGGCATGTTTTTGCATACTATCAGCATTATACATGAATGAGACAGGCATAATTCATACCATCAGGGCTATAGTGAATGGGATAGGCATCAAGGTTATATGTGAATGGGATGGGCATAATTCATACCATCAGGGCTATACATGAATGGGATATGCATAATTCATACCATCAGGGCTATATGTGAATGGGACAGGCATCATTCATACCATCAGGGCTATACATGAATGGGATAGGCATCTTTCATTCCATCAGGGCTACAGGAATAAGATAGGTATCATTCATTATTATTACCAAAGGGATATACATAAGTTTTATAAATGAATGGGATATGCATCATTCATACCATCAGGGCTATACATGAATGAGATAGGCATCATTCATACCATCAGTCTTATACATGAATGGGATAGGCATCATTCATACCATCAGTGTTATACATGAATGGGATAGGCATCATTCATACCATCAGTGTTATACATGAATGAGATATGCATCATTCATACCATCAGTATTATACATGAATAGGATAGGCATCTTTCTTACCATCAGTGTTATACATGAATGGGATAGGCGTCTTTCATATCATCAGTGTTATACATGAATGGGATAGGCATAATTCATACCATCAGTGTTATACATGAATGGGATAAACATCTTTCATACCATCAGGGCTATACATGAATGAGATAGGCATCATTCATACTATAAGGACTATATGTGAATGGGATAGGCATCATTCATTCCATCTGGGCTATACTTGAATCAGTGTTATACATGAATGGGATAGGCATCTTTCATACCATCAGTATTATACATGAATGGGATAGGCATCATTCATACCATCAGTGTTATACATGAATGGGATAGGCATCATTCATACCATCAGTGTTATACATGAATGGGATAGGCATCTTTCATACCATCAGTGTTACACAGGAATGGGATAGGCATCATTCATACCATCAGTGTTATACATGAATGGGACAGGCATCATTCATACCATCAGGGCTATACATGAATGGGATAGGCATCATTCATACCATCAGTGTTATACATGAATGAGATAGGCATAATTCATGCCATCAGTGTTATACAAGAATGAGATAGGCATCATTCATTATTATTACCAAAGGGATATACATGAATTGGATAGGCATCATTCAAACCATAAGTTTTATAAATGAATGGGATATGCATCATTCATACCATCAGTGTTATACATGAATGGGATACGCATAATTCATACCATCAGCATTATACATGAATGGGATAGGCATCATTCATACCATCAGGCTATACATGAATGGGATAGGCATAATCCATACCATCAGTGTTATACATGAATGGGATAGGCATAATTCATACCATCAGCATTATACATGAATGGGATAGGCATCTTTCATACCATCAGTGTTATACATGATTGGGATAGGCTTCATTCATACCATCAGTGTTATACATGAATGGGATAGGCATCTTTCATACCATCAGTATTATACATGAATGGGATGGGCATCATTCATACCATCAGTTTTATATATGAATGGGATAGGCATCATTCATAACATCAGTGTTATACATGATTGGGATAGGCTTCATTCATACCATCAGTGTTATACATGAATGGGATAGGCATCTTTCATACCATCAGTATTATACATGAATGGGATGGGCATCATTCATACCATCAGTATTATACATGAATGGGTTAGGCATCTTTCTTACCATCAGGCTATACATGAATGGGATAGGCATAATTCATACCATCAGTGTTATACATGAATGGGATAGGCATAATTCATACCATCAGTGTTATACATGAATGGGATAAACATCTTTCATACCATCAGGGCTATACATGAATGAGATAGGCATCATTCATACTATAAGGACTATATGTGAATGGGATAGGCATCATTCATTCCATCTGGGCTATACTTGAATCAGTGTTATACATGAATGGGATAGGCATCTTTCATACCATCAGTATTATACATGAATGGGATAGGCATCATTCATACCATCAGTGTTATACATGAATGGGATAGGCATCATTCATACCATCAGTGTTATACATGAATAGGATAGGCATCATTCATACCATCAGGCTATACATGAATGGGATAGGCATCATTCATACCATCAGTATTATACATGAATGGGATAGGCATCATTCATACCATCAGTGTTATACATGAATGGGATAGGCATCATTCATACCATCAGTGTTATACATGAATGGGATAGGCATCTTTCATACCATCAGTGTTACACAGGAATGGGATAGGCATCATTCATACCATCAGTGTTATACATGAATAGGATAGGCATCATTCATACCATCAGGCTATACATGAATGGGATAGGCATCATTCATACCATCAGTATTATACATGAATGGGATAGGCATAATTCATACCATCAGCGTTACAAATGAATGGGATATGCATCATTCATACCATCAGTGTTATACATGAATGAGATAGGCATAATTCATGCCATCAGTGTTATACAAGAATGAGATAGGCATCATTCATTATTATTACCAAAGGGATATACATGAATGGGATAGGCGTCTTTCATACCATCAGGCTATACATGAATGGGATAGGCATAATTCATACCATCAGTGTTATACATGAATTTGATGGGCATCATTCATACCATCAGGGCTATACATGAATGGGATAGGCTTCATTCATACCATCAGTGTTATACATGAATGGGATGGGCATCATTCATACCATCAGGGCTATACATGAATGGGATAGGCATCTTTCTTACCATCAGTGTTATACATGAATGGGATAGGCGTCTTTCATACTATCAGGCTATACATGAATGGGATAGGCATAATTCATACCATCAGTGTTATACATGAATGGGATGGGCATCATTCATACCATCAGGGCTATACATGAATGGGATAGGCATAATTCATACCATCAGTATTATACATGAATTTGATGGGCATCATTCATACCATCAGGGCTATACATGAATGGGATAGGCATAATTCATAGCATCAGGCTATACATGAATGGGATAGGCATCATTCAGGCCATCAGGGCTATAAATAGTTGGGATAGAAAATGTGTACACATCTTTCATGCTATCTGCACTATGCCAAATATAAATGAGATAGGTTTGTGTTTCATGCTGTCAGGACTATGCAAAAAATAGGCACACATCTTATCTGCTATCAGGACCATTCTGGAAAGATATAGACATATGTCTTACAGTGGTATAAAGGTTTTGGATATGAATATCTTTCATGCAGTCAAGGATATACTAGAAAGAAAGAGGCACAAGTGTTTCATGCTTTTAGGATCATCATGAAAATGTGTGATTTACATCTTGATTATAGCTTTAACAATTTTAGTTATATTGCTGTGATATCTGCAGTGTGGCAGCATGTAGTGATGTCTAGGTCTGGGCCATCATGCTTCAAACAGGAAGCATCTCCCTCTACCCTATCACATTATCCTGACAACAAGCTGACCAATCCTAACACTAGCCTTAATTAGTTCCAAGCACTAGGCAGCTGTTAGTACCATTTTTATAACTAGGCTGTTGTTCAAACCAGTGACCTCCATCATCCAGATGCTCTAACTGGTTAGGCCACCAGTGTGGTGAAAATGAAACAAGACAGCTTATGTCTTTCATGGTGTGAGTCATTTCAACTTCAAAATCAGTCATGCAGATTATTTTGCAAGACAAAGAAGAGTAGTTGCAATTGCATGGAAATTTTTTTTTCCATCACAACTTTTTTGTCAGTCCCACAGTTAGACAAATCATAGAAATAGCTGATATGCTCTATTGTTGAGCTTTTTGTGTGCAAATACATTTCTGATGAACCAAATTTATGAATTTTATACAAATTACTATGTGAACATATATCTGATGCCTTGTTTTTTTCTGTAACAGAGTGGTCAAAATGGCTATCAGCACTATCCAAATGACAGCTATCACAACTTTTTTGTCAGTCCCACAGTTAGACAAATCATAGAAATAGCTGATATGCTCTATTGTGGAGCTCTTTGTGTGCAAATACATTTCTGATGAACCAAATTTATGAATTTTATACAAATTACTATGTGAACATATATCTGATGCCTTGTTTTTTTTCTGTAACAGAGTGGTCAAAATGGCTATCAGCACTATCCAAATGACAGCTATCAAGACCACACTGGAAAGAGATGCTTTCAAACACTAACATTCATGTACTAAACCTCCTATGACATTAATGTCCTGTAATAACCATATTGACCTCATAACCCCTACAGCCATAATTATTAACGGGGTGTGTCCTCCTGACAATTAACATTAATCTTGCAAAGAATGTGATCATGTATAGCTTGAAACTATTACAAACTATTTAGACCCAGATCTACCAACTCTAATGCAAACTGTATAGACTGAGATCTACAAATTCTAATACAAACTGTATAGACTTTAATCTACCAACTCTAATGCAAACTGTATAGACTGAGATCTACAAATTCTAATACAAACTGTATAGACTGAGATCTACCAACTCTAATGCAAACTGTATAGACTGAGATCTACAAATTCTAATACAAACTGTATAGACTGAGATCTACCAACTCTAATGCAAACTGTATAGACTGAGATCTACAAATTCTAATACAAACTGTATAGACTGAGATCTACCAACTCTAATGCAAACTGTATAGACTGAGATCTACCAACTCTAATGCAAACTGTATAGACTGAGATCTACCAACTCTAATGCAAACTGTATAGACTGAGATCTACCAACTCTAATGCAAACTGTATAGATTGAGATCTACAAATTCTAATACAAACTGTATAGACTTTAATCTACCAACTCTAATGCAAACTGTATAGATTGAGATCTACAAATTCTAATACAAACTGTATAGACTTTAATCTACCAACTCTAATGCAAACTGTTCTGACCCTGATCTACCAACTCTAATACAAACTGTTCTGACCCTGATCTACCAACTCTAATGCAAATTGTATAGACTGAGATCTACCAACTCTAATGCAAACTGTTTAGATTGAGATCTACCAACTCTAATGCAAATTGTTCTGACCCTGATCTACCAACTCTAATGCAAACTGTTCTGACCCTGATCTACCAACTCTAAATCAAACGGTATAGGCTGAGATCTACCACATCAAAACATAAAAATTTGTTTTCTCCTAACAATGAATGAGCCAATTTGTTTTTCCTTTTACAAAAATCTGCCATTTCATAATTAGGTAAAAAAAAAACCTCCAACTCTTTCATCATTCCCAGCAAAATTTTGAACAAAAGATACACATAACTTTACTTATTCAATTCATTAATTGATGTTGAAAGTTTTGGGGGTTTGTTTTCGTTATTATAAAACTTGTGGGAGATTATTTTTAGTTCATGTAGTCGGTACTGCAGATAAAATACCTAAACTTTTCAGTTCTTTTTAAGACTGATTTCATATCTGCCAAAGGAGATTTACTTAAAATAACTGAGTGTTTGCTGACAATTGTGTAACATTATCAGTGGTCTTGTGACTGTAGATAACTATCTTGTTCCTTCTTGATGTTCTTTTCTCCCCATAATGCACTAATCTGATGAAGAACTACCAACCAATCACAACAGTTCTGCAAAAGTTTCCTTACTAGACATTAATGGTCTGACATCAAGGAGGTAAAAATTATGTCCTTGACTGTAAGAAATCTGTTTTACTTGTCATTGGCTTATGATATTAGTTTGCCCATATAGGCCAATTAATTCCAGTGATTAATTGAATGTAGCAACAATCCTTAGAGCCTTACAAATAAAAAAAATTTAATAGACATACTATATCCATGGAAACATATAAATATAAATACCATATCTATAGAAATATATCAATATACAGATTATTTTATCTTTGAAAATATAGTTTTCAAAAATGTATGGAAATATGTCAAGGTGCATTCCATATCTATATGAATTTATTGCTATACAGACCATACCTATAGAAATATATTGATATACAGACCATACCTATAGAAATATATTGCTATACAGACCATACCTATAGAAATATATTGCTATACAGACCATACCTATAGAAATATATTGATATACAGACCATACCTATAGAAATATATTGCTATACAGACCATACCTATAGAAATATATTGATATACAGACCATACCTATAGAAATATATTGATATACAGACCATACCTATAGAAATATATTGATATACAGGCCATACCTATAGAAATATATTGATATACAGACCATACCTATAGAAATATATTGATATACAGACCATACCTATAGAAATATATTGATATACAGACCATACCTATAGAAATATATTGATATACAGACCATACCTATAGAAATATATTGATATAAAACCATATCTATAGAAATATATTGATATACAGACCATACCTATAGAAATATATTGATATAAAACCATATATATAGAAATATATTGATATAAGACCATACCTATTGAAATATATTGCTATACAGACCATACCTATAGAAATATATTGATATACAGACCATACCTATAGAAATATATTGATATAAGACCATACCTATATAAATATATTGATATACAGACCATACCTATAGAAATATATTGATATAAGACCATACCTATTGAAATATATTGATATAAAACCATATCTATAGAAATATATTGATATAAGACCATACCTATAAAAATATATCGTTATACAGACCATACCTATAGAAATATATTGATATACAGACCATACCTATAGAAATATATTGATATACAGACCATACCTATAGAAATATATTGATATAAAACCATATCTATAGAAATATATTGATATAAGACCATACCTATATAAATATATTGATATACAGACCATACCTATAGAAATATATTGATATAAGACCATACCTATTGAAATATATTGATATAAAACCATATCTATAGAAATATATTGATATAAGACCATACCTATAAAAATATATCGTTATACAGACCATACCTATAGAAATATATTGATATACAGACCATACCTATAGAAATTTATTGATAATCAGACTATATCTATAGAAATATGTTGATATACAGACTCTATCTATAAATAATATATTGATATAAGACCATACCTATAGAAATATATCGATATACAGACCATACCTATAGAAATATATTGATATACAGGCCATACCTATAGAAATATATTGATATAAGACCATACCTATAGAAATATATTGATATACAGACCATATCTATAAATAATATATTGATATAAGACCATATCTATAGAAATATATTAATATGAGACCATATCTATAGAAATATATGGATATAAAACCATATCTATAGAAATATATTGATATAAGACCATATCTATAGAAATATATTGATATACAGACTATATCTATAGAAATATATTGATATACAGACCATATCTATAGAAATATATTGATATACAGACCTTACCTATAGAAATATATTGATATACAGACCATATCTATAAATAATATATTGATATAAGACCATATCTATAGAAATATATTAATATGAGACCATATCTATAGAAATATATGGATATAAAACCATATCTATAGAAATATATTGATATAAGACCATATCTATAGAAATATATTGATATACAGACTATATCTATAGAAATATATTGATATACAGACCATATCTATAGAAATATATTGATATACAGACCTTACCTATAGAAATATATTGATATAAGACCATACCTATAGAAATATATCGATACACAGACCATACCTATAGAAATATATTAATATACGGACCATACCTATAGAAATTTATTGATAATCAGACTATATCTATAGAAATATATTGATATACAGACCATATCTATAAATAATATATTGATATAAGACCATACCTATAGAAATATATTGATATACAGACCATACCTATAGAAATATATTGATATACAGACCATACCTATATAAATATATTGATATCCAGACCATACCTATAGAAATATATTGATATAAGGCCATACATATAGAAATATATTGATATACAGACCATACCTATAGAAATATATTGATATAAGACCATACCTATAGAAATATATTGATATAAGACCATATCTATAGAAATAGTGATATACAGACTATATCTGTAGAAATATATTGATATACAGACCATACCTATAGAAATATATTGATATAGGGACCATACCTATAGAAATATATTGATATACAGACTATATCTATAGAAATACATTGATATACAGACCATACCTATAGAAATATATTGATATACAGACTATATCTATAGAAATATATTGATATACAGACCATACCTATAGGAATATATTGATATACAGACCATACCTATAAAAATATATCGTTATACAGACCATACCTATAGAAATATATAGATATACAGACTATACCTATAGAAATATATTGATATACAGACCATACCTATAGAAACATATTGATATACAGACCATATCTATAAATAATATATTGATATAAGACCATACCTATAGAAATATATTGATATACAGACTATATCTATAGAAATATATTGATATACAGACCATACCTATAGAAACATATGGATATACAGACCATATCTATAAATAATATATTGATATAAGACCATACCTATAGAAATATATTGATATACAGACTATATCTATAAAATATATTGATATACAGACCATATCTATAGAAATATATTGATATACAGACCATATCTTTAATTAATATATTGATATAAGACCATACCTATAGAAATATTTTGATATACAGACCATACCTATAGAAATATATTGATATACAGACCATATCTATAGAAATATATTGATATACAGACAAACTGACCATACCTATAGAAACATATTGATATACAGACCATATCTATAAATAATATATTGATATAAGACCATACCTATAGAAATATATAGATATACAGACCATACCTATAGAAATATATTGATATACAGACCATATCTATAGAAATATATTGATATACAGACCATATCTATAAATAATATATTGATATAAGACCATATCTATAGAAATATATTGATATACAGACAGACTGACCATACCTATAGAAACATATTGATATACAGACTATATCTATAAATAATTTATTGATATATGACCATATCTATAGAAATATATTGATATACAGACAGACAGACAGATCATACCTATAGAAACATTGATATACAGACCATATCTGTGGAAAGACATTAGTATATATACAATACAAACAAGGAAAGCTGCAGTGACTTAGTGGTAAGCATGACAGATTCATGTCTATATGAGTGTTGGTTCAAAACCCACCATCTGACCTACAGCCAAAATGGCAACAATAATGTCCTTGAGCAAGGTACTTGACTTCAATTGCCTCAGCTCTAAAAAACCTTCTTGTGTTTGCAGTGCTGTAAGCACCAAACCCAATATATCAATATAGACTATATCTAAGTAAATGTGTCAATATATATAACATTTAAATGGAAATAAATCAATATACATACAATTCCTCAGAATCTTAATAATTATACATATTAATTTAAATAAATCAATATACATGCCATATCTGCAGAAATATAGTTATAACTGTTTCAAATCACTGCATCAAGGACCATCTTTTCAGCCCAGAGGTCAACAGTAATCCAGATATTGTACTGCAAATGTAGAATATTACGCGCACCAATAGAATTGAAAGTGTGGAGATTTGACCATTCTTCCTTTCTAATTTGAAGCTAGCAATAAAACTTTCTACAAAGGCTACTTCATTCCTTGAAGGCATCATAAAATCCTTAATGTTTGTTTTGTTAACACCCAGATAGTACCTGCACCCATCTCAGATTCATTTTTAAGGCAATTACAATAGAAATTTGGCCAAATACTGAGCTCCAAGACACAAGCCATACCCCATGGGGGCAA
Source organism: Potamilus streckersoni (assembly GCA_016746295.1). NCBI lineage: Eukaryota > Metazoa > Mollusca > Bivalvia > Unionida > Unionidae > Potamilus > Potamilus streckersoni. Next base: position 226,688 of record JAEAOA010002311.1, on the reverse strand, counting down.
TAAAGTAGATCATGTTGTACCACAAGTACCTCACCTTGTCATTGTTTGATGTAATCACCTTTATTACTTGCATCTGTTGGATTTTCACAAGAAGCTTAATATTTGCACAAATATTATATTTTTCACAAACCTCAGTATCAACTTCAACATCCTCTTTCTCTACTTTTGATGTTACATTATTCCAAATAGTAAGGATTAGTGGACATAAAATGACTTCCCTTAATGCTTGATGAATTTTTATATTTATTTTCCCCCAGGAACATAAATATCTTTTATGACAGCACCTGCTTGGTTTAATTGTACTTGTAGAACCAAGATTCCATGTTTAACATCTGTCATAGAACTTGTGTGAATTTTATTAGGTTTTAATGATGACCTTGAGACATTTTTTTCTTATCTGAAATTCCTTGAATGCTTGAAGTACTAGACATCAAAAAAAGTGTAAAATGACTCTTAAAACAAGAGAACCTGACCACATTTTCCCTAAAATTTTCATCATTTTCCCAAAGACTTAGATTGTACATTATATTGCTTGAGGTTTTTATGAAAAATATTGGGATTTTAATGGTGGTAAATTTAATAAAATTAATGAAAAATAATTCTCCGATTTTAAAATTGCAATCCCTGGAATAACTGGATGCTTCAAAAATGAATGGATCCATCACTCAAATATGAGGACGTATTCTAATTTTCCTGAGTTGTTGTTGTTGTTGGGCTTAACACCATTTTTCAGCACACGACAGGCTATTCATGGCAGCCAGTATTAATGGTGGAGGAAGAAACTGGGAAATCACCGGAAAGAACCACCAACCCACGAGAAGCTACTGGCATACTTTCTCACATATCCACATTCCAGGAATCCTAGACTCAGACCCACACACAGAGGTGAGATGGCAGTGACCCGTAACAGACAGCTCTTTAGACCACTTGGCCACTCAGGGCCCCAATTTTTCCTGAGAGATAAAACAAGACTAATTTAAGGAAAACACCATGACTGTACAGGTACTTTCAAACTTTAATGTTCAGAGGAAAACAAGTCACAAATCCCATCATCATTTGATGAGAAAGATATTTAAAAATCTCAGTTTAATTGTACAAAGATTTGCAATGTTTTATACAACGGACCCAAAACACTATACATTTATTTTATCAGGAAGATTTGAGTACAAAAAGAAAATGAATACCAATCATAGGGGCCAATTTTATGCTAATTTCATGAATCTCTTCCAATGCTAAGCATTTCCTTGTTCTGGACAATTTTTGTTAAGTGACAACATTACTGTGCACTCTCCAAATCTCTCAAGTAATTAATATCAACTCCGGTATACTACCAGGCATGTTTATGTAACCAGAACATATTAATATATGTTATAGGAAAGCTGCTATTTAATACAAATGATATATACAATTAGGGATGAAACCATACATATCTGCCATGTATCAATGCAATTCACAATACACAGTCTATAATATGATACATTATCAATACACATCTCAAATTTGATGGTCTTTTCATCTTTAGAAAGTATGTCAATGGTGGAATGGTCCATTTTATACATGTTGACAAACTGGTTTTAATTCTAGTAAGCAGATTACAGTCAGACATAGACTTGTCATCTGCTGTTACCACAGACACTAGTCTATCTTGACAATCTGGTCTATTGCTGATTCAGTGCCAATTGTTTGTTCTTTTTTAATCTCATCAACTTGTTTACTCACCAAGTACCTACATGAGCATAAAGGGAAATATTACAAACTTGTTCTCCACATATGATTTAAGTACTTGACAGATTATTTAATAGCCATTTTTGTGCAAAGTTTCTCTACTGCTTTTTACCACTCTGCTCCGCCTAGTGGTTAGATCATCTGCCTGGATACAGGAGGTTGTGGGTTTGACCCATGGCTGATTCATACCAAGGCTTAAAAAATAGTACTAAATGCTGACTCCTTAGTCACTCAGCATTAAGAGGTTAGTGTTAGGACTGATCAGCCTGGTATCAGGATAATGTGACTGGCTGGAACATCATTTATGTCTGTGGCACAATGCCTCTGTGCTAGACATCACTATAAACTGCCACAATGCAGACATTATAGCAATATGACTGAAAAATTGTTAAAACTACATTCAGATTGGTGGGACTCAACAAACAACAACTGCTAATCTGACATATTTCTCAGCATGACACTGGAAGTATAGCCCTCAAATTTGATGCAAGTAGACAAGCTGCAAAACACCAGAGAAAGTTTGAGTAATGTGATTATTAAATGACCATTAAAGTACTTAAATTACACTGTGGATCAAACCTGGAATGTCTTCTTTACACTGATATATTTTCAGTGGCTGGTTGAGCACGGTGACAGGATAAAATAATTAGCATGGAATTAGGGAGGATGGTACATGGGGTAATATTTCAAACAATATGAGTTACCTTTTGTTTATTTGTAGCTGATTTGATGTTGTCATATTTATGCTATGGCTGAATTTTCATTAGGAGAATGAAAAGGCAAATGACTAATAATTTAGTGGTGACCATTAAAGATTAAAGTAGCAGGTATAGGGTAATTATAAGCCTATAAGCCCACCTTAGTGTCGATCTTGCAAAACTAGTTATTGTTACAGGATGAATGGTCATTATCAACACAGGGTTTCCATCAAGACTTCTTATGATGGTAAGCTGGTCGGAAATGAATCTGTTGCCATCTAATACTTCCAAAGCTTCAGTCATCTTGAAAATCTTGTTTGTGCTAAACCTAATAAATTTTTAGTTTTAAAAATTACTCATCAGTTTTCAGATCTCCAACCATAGTTAAAAAATTCAGAAAATCACCTCTATCCTCGTAGACTCAACCCCAGGGGTCATACCATGATTTAAAATTGGTGTGGGCATTATGCTTATAATCCACAATTATATTGGAACATTTCATGTCTGTATCTTCATATTTCTTGTTAATTTTCAGTTTAATGCCATGTTTCAACACATGGTAGGCTATACATGGCAGCCAGTATAACTGGTGGAAGAAGAATCGTTGAAATCCCCAGTAAGAGTCAATGACCAATGGGAAGTTACTGGCATATTTTCATTAGTGATTAGGGGAGATGCAGCATACATATTCTCATTTATAAGTTAAGTCCAATGGTAAACTGTACAGACCCAGATCTACCACTGCATAATGTACCAACAGATCTGGGTCTGTGGAGAGTATCAGGAGTAATCAATAGAACAAACAACATAGACTATGGTCTGTAGGGGCATTGTGCTATGGCAGATCAGGATCTTTGTTGCTTGCAATTGTACTCAACTTGTAAGTGAGTATATATGGTAATATGTGAAGGGACTGCCACCCAAGTACAGACAGGCATGTGACATAATCCCAACTTTATTTTCTTCAAAAAGTGCCAGATATTTAGAACTGAAAAAGAGTTTTATATACAAGGTCTGAGATTGGTATATGCTGTAAATGATACATGCATTTATTTCAGTTTAAAATTGGTTCTATTTACTGTGTACAGCTAATCAGCATTCAGAAAAGATTAATATATTTAATATAACATGACTGATTGATTGATTGACTGACTGTTTTTAAGCTTTTAAAAGATCAGTGCTGAGTCAACAGAGAAAGGAGTCTTTGCTAAAGACAGGCTTTAATAGCCAGCCCTCTGTGCTTTTGGTAGATTCAAACTCAAAACCCACTTATTGATAGATTGGGTCATTTAGATTTAGCCCATATCTAATTATTTTTTCTGTACCTTCAGGAGGAGGAGGCAGAATGGATTGGTCTGACAGTTCCTGAAGCCCTGAAGAAGGCAGAGGAGATGCAGGCCAAAAACAACCCCATACAACCCCTTAAAGAAGTCTTTACAGAGGAAATCGTACAGAAACTGCAAGGTTAGAATGAAAGTATTGTACTAGTGAAATGATATAGGCCTCTTTTTTTAATTGACATTTAAACATTCTTTGCATGCTATCTTCCAAACTATAGTGCTAAATAGTGAAAATTGAATGTGACCTATATCTTGATGTAAAGTCTTCTCCTACCAAGTATAGATTCAATTTACAGGTCCTTCAAAAGTTATTAAATGGAAATAAAATATGTGACAGGAAGGGACTGGGCAGGACAGAGAGGATATGTGTAACACTATATGACCTGTGAACTGTCACATGAAGAGATGGGATGGAATGAGACAAACAGACTTGGATAACACTGTATAATCCATGACATACGGCATTAAAGGATTGGTTCTGCTGAATCATCGGTCTGAAAAACAGTCCCACAAAAACATATCCTGTAGCTCACAAAATGAATGGTGTCACAAGGTGTCATGAGGGATAACAAAGGTGGTGCAGCCCTTGGGTTATCAAAAATACCATCATGTGGCCCTCATCATGTTGAGTTTGAGACCACTGTCCTACATGGACATGGGTAACAATATATGACCACTGCCATTTGACAGGAAGGGATGGGATGGGGCATATTGGCCATGACAGGATGGGATGGGGCATATTGGACATGACAGGATGGGATGGGGCAGATTGGACATGACAGGATGGGATGGGGCAGATTGGACATGACAGGATGGGATGGGGCAGATTGGACATGACAGGATGGGATGGGCAGATTGGACATGACAGGATGGGATGGGCAGATTGGACATGACAGGATGAGATGGGCAGATTGGACATGACAGGATGGGATGGGGCAGATTGGACATGACAGGATGGGATGGGGCAGATTGGACATGACTAACATAACATGACCTCTCCAACTGTAAGATGGGGCATAAAAACATGCACCCATCCAGTGCTTAAGCTTAAGGGCTTGTTACATGGAACCAAAAATCTTTATGGTTGCCATCTTAAGCATCAAATTTTCATTGGAATTACTGATTAGAAATGACTGTCACTAAAACTAATTTTTTTTCTATATGTTTATTTGATTCATTTCCAAAAGTGGTTCACATGCATGATGTCATGTTTAATAATGCACTGGTATATCAGAGTCTATCTTGTCTGCAGTTGGATCCAACTTACAAGTGAGTATATATGGTAATCGTACATCTGGTCAATTAGGAACTTTTTAATTTGAAGAAAGTTTCTCTGTTGTTCTGTGTCACAATTTGTGACAAGTCTACATCATAAATTTAATTTAAGTGTATTTTTTTGTACTGTTAATTAAAGCTATTATGTTTACATGTGTAAATAATATCGTTCAGTGTTATATTCATAAATGTAAACAAAACCATCTTCTTTTAAACAATAAGGTATACAACACAATGATGTTACTTACTATCCTGGTCTTATTAAAAATGGATGATTATAAAAATGGCAAATGATTTCCATTTTGGAAGTATTTGATGACAGCAACAAAAGATGGAAAGCTAAATGTATCCCACGCTGTACCAAAACTTCCTTCATTACAGGCAGCACTGGTACAGTGACTGGCCGTCAGTAACCAACAACTTGAAACATTATGCAAGTCTCTGAAAAGTAATAATGTGATTGGTGGCAGAAAGAGTATTCACCCAACAGCTAATTACCTCATTTAAAATCCAGTATTCACCCAACAACTAATTACTGCATTTAAAACGTCAGTGTTCACCCAACAGCTAATTACCACATTTAAAACATCAGTGTTCACCCAATAGCTAATTACCACATTTAAAACATCAGTGTTCACCCAACAGCTAATTACCACATTTAAAATGTCAGTGTTCACCCAACAGCTAATTACTGCATTTAATACATCAGTATTCACCCAACAACTAATTATCATATTTAATGATGTCAACTGCAGTACTAAATATTACACATCATGTGTGCATGTTATCTCTGACCATTCAGTATCATGGATAGTGTGGAATTCAACAATTCATGTGAAAATTTAACAATTTCTATGATGTGCCAAGAAAATCATGAATATGTATATGTTTGTTGTGACCAATTATACATGGGAGATATTTATGACATTAGCCTTACAACTTGGCAAGAAGCTGACTTAACATTATGGTGAAAAAAAGTTGAAACCTGTGTATTTTTTGCAGAAAAGTTAATTCTAACTGACATCTATACATAACTATTCATCAGTACCGAAAGAAAAAAAAATCAACAAAATGTCTGTAGTTGTTTGCTTTAAAGTTCAAGGTTAACACTGTTGTGGGACTAACTATTTTTAACAGTGTAATCATGCAATACATATTTTGTAACTTGTGGTCTGCATATACAACTGACATTTAATGAAATTTACATACAATGAGAGGTTCAAACTCAGATAAATATGAAAGTTGAAGTTTTGTTCTTGCTTTAATCTTGATAGCATTATATTCATTTTATGGAATAATTATAGCATTAGAAAAAGTCAGTCCAGGAAATGTTATACACCTTATTATAGCATTAGAACACGTCAGTCCATGAAATGTTATACACCTTATTATAGCATTAGAACACGTCAGTCCATGAAAAAATTATTAAAGCCTTAGAACATGTCAGTCCATGATATGTTATGGAATTATAATAGCATTAGAACACATCAGTCCATGAAATGTTATACACATTATTATAGCATTAGAACATGTCAGTCCATGAAATGTTATACACCTTATTATAGCATTAGAACACGTCAGTTCATTAAAGAATTATTATAGCATTAGAACACGTCAGTCCATGAAATGTTATACACCTTATTATAGCATTAGAACACGTCAGTCCATGAAATGTTATACACCTTATTATAGCATTAGAACACGTCAGTCCATGAAATGTTATACACCTTATTATAGCATTAGAACACGTCAGTCCATGAAAGAATTTTTATAGCATTAGAACACGTCAGTCCATGAAATATTATACACCTTATTATAGCATTTGAACATGTCAGTCCATAAAATGTTATACACCTTATTATAGCATTAGAACATGTCAGTCCATGAAAGAATTATTATAGCATTAGAACACATCAGTCCATGAAATGTTATACACCTTATTACAGCATTAGAACATGTCAGTCCATGAAATGTTATACACCTTATTATAGCATTAGAACACATCAGTCCTTGAAAGAATTATTATAGCATTAGAACACGTCAGTCCATTAAAGTATTATAGCATTAGAACATGTCAGTCCATGAAATGTTATACACCTTATTATAGCATTAGAACACATCAGTCCATGAAAGAATTATTATAGCATTAGAACACGTCAGTCCATGAAAGAATTATTATAGCATTAGAACACGTCAGTCCATTAAAGAATTATTATAGCATTAGAACACGTCAGTCCATGAAATGTTATACACCTTATTATAGCATTAGAACACATCAGTCCATGAAAGAATTATTATAGCATTAGAACACGTCATTCCATGAAATGTTATACACCTTATTATAGCATTTGAACATGTCAGTAAATAAAATGTTATACACCTTATTATAGCATTAGAACATGTCAGTCCATGAAAGAATTATCATAGCATTAGAACACATCAGTCCATGAAATGTTATACACCTTATTATAGCATTAGAACACGTCAGTCCATAAAATGTTATACACCTTATTATAGCATTAGAACACATCAGTCCTTGAAAGAATTATTATAGCATTAGAACATGTCAGTCCATGAAAGAATTATTATAGCATTAGAACACGTCAGTTCATTAAAGAATTATTATAGCATTAGAACACGTCAGTCCATTAAAGAATTATTATAGCATTAGAACACGTCAGTCCATTAAAGAATTATTATAGCATTAGAACATGTCAGTCCATTAAAGAATTATTATAGCATTAGAACACATCAGTCCATGAAAGAATTATTATAGCATTAGAACACGTCAGTCCATTAAAGAATTATTATAGCATTAGAACACGTCAGTCCATGAAAGAATTATTATAGCATTAGAACACATCAGTCCATGAAAAGTTATACACCTTATAGCATTAGAACACGTCAGTCCATGAAAGAATTATTATAGCATTAGAACATATCAGTCCATGAAATCTTATAGAATTATTATAGCATTAGAACTTGTCAGTCCATGAAATGTTATACACCTTATTATAGCATTAGAACACGTCAGTCCATGAAATGTTATACACCTTATTATAGCATTAGAACATGTCAGTCCATGAAAGAATTATTATAGCATTAGAACATGTCAGTCCATGAAAGAATTATTATAGCATTAGAACACATCAGTCCATGAAATGTTATGGAATTATTATAGCATTAGAACATGTCAGTCCATGAAATGTTATATACCTTAACTTTCTGATATTTCTTGATACATGTAGGGTTGGTCATTGTTCTGTCCTATCAAGTAATCTAAATTAATGTGGACTGTACTTGTCCTATCTTGCAATCAAAATTAATGTGGACTTTACTTGTCCTATCTAGTAATCTAAATTTTTGCGGAAGATAACTGTCCTTTCCAGTTATATAAATTATTGTGGTAAATAATTGTTCTATCAGTATTTTTAATTTGGACAACTCAAAGCTGCCACAGATAGCCAGTTCTGGCATGAAAGTGAATTAATCACTTTAAATGTATTTTCTTCTATTTTAAAACCCTGAATGATAATACAAGTTTCCTCTGTATTTGCTTACTCTTCATATTGATCATGTAAGCAAGATTATATGATCTGTGTATATGTGTGTGTGTGTGTTTCATTATTTTATATGAATTAAATACTAAATCTGGGAAAGTAAATCTTGGAAGAGTGAACTTGTGTCTATTTGGATGTTTTTGTAGTTAACAAAGATTGAAGTAACCAAATCTGTACAAGTTATACAACATTGTCTTTTTTCCTTTTCAGAACAAAGTTTAGAAGACAAAGGTACCAGGTTAGTATGAATGATGACTACAGATGGTTTGGAAGGTGAAGGATTTATTGAATGCAACATAGACACATCTGATCATTAAACTTGTCTTATTTCATCAAAACAACTAAAACAAAAAAGAATTATGACAACTTAATTGTTTATTATTATTACTATTATTAATAATGACATAATGAATAAAAGATTTATTAACTTCATTTGCATGTAATCAAAAGGCATTATCATTAATTTACATTTCACTTTTCAGGCCAATTTTTGCCATAAATTTGTACTGGGGTTGCTGCCTGTAAATCATAAAATTTAAAAAAAAAATGATTATACAAGTTTTATAAAATCACATTATTTTTTCCCTCCAAATAGGATTAGCATCTTCTTCCATTTGATAAAAATCAGTTTAAATCTTGAAATTTTTTTCAACTTGTTTTAAGTGAAAGTGCTTGCCCTGGCATGAATTCAATCTACATCAATGATAATAATAATTGTCTCTTTTCTTTTAAACCTAACTGATCATTATTGAAAATGGTGATCATGTGCTAATAACAAAAAGAAAATGGCACATGTTTCACTTTTAGCTAAATGATAAAATAAAAAAAGGTTTGTTACAAATTCTCAGCATTATATGAACTTAAACTATGAAGTGGATAGCATAAAACAAGAAATATAATAAAAAATGTCGGTGGATGTTTACTGATAACATGAAAGATACCAGTGACAATATGTTGAACCTTTTCTTCCAATTTTGAGGTAACTACAACAGATAAAAGCATACAATCTGACCTAAATACAACAGAAAAAAGCATACAGTGAACAAAGACTACATCATAGATGTGACATATATGAAACATTTAAAAAGTCATGTTCCTTCAATTCTTTTATTTTTCTACTTGTGAACAGATTCAATCCATATACATTATTTTAAAATACGCCTATGGTTTCAGCCCATATACATTATTATAAAATACACCAATTTTAACCCATATACAATATTATAAAATACACCAGTTTCAACTATTATACATTATAATAAAATACACCACTTTCAATCCATGTACATTATTATAAAATAAACCATTTCAACCCATATACATTATTATAAATTATGCCTACAGTTTCAACCCATATACATTATTATAAAATACACCAGTTTTAACCCATATACATTATTATAAAATATGCTCGTTTCAATCCATATACATTATTATAAAATATGCTTGTTTCAATCCATATACATTATTATAAAATACACCAATTTTAATCCATATACAATATTATAAAATACACCAGTTTTAACCCAGATACATTATTACAAAATATCCCTACAGCTTCAATCCATATACATTATAATAAAATATGCCAGTTTCAATCCATATAAATTATTATAAAATATGCCTACAGTTTCATTGCATATACATTGTTATAAAATATGAATTTCAATCCATATACATTATTATAAAATATACCACAGTTACATTATTATAAAATATGCCAATTTCAATCCATATACATTATTATAAAATATGCCAGTTTCAATCCATATTAATTATTATAAAATATGCCTACAGTTTAAATGTATATACATTGTTATAAAATATGCCAGTTTCAGTCCATATACATTATTATAAAATACAAAAGTTACATTATTATAAAATATGCCAGTTTCAATCCATATACACTGTACATAATTATAAATATACCAGTTACATTATTATACAATATGCCAGTTTCAATCCATATACATTATTATAAAATATGTGTTTCAATCCAGATACATTATTATGAAATACACCATAGTTTCAACCCATGTACATTTTTATAAAATATGGCTAGTTTCAACCCATACACATTATTATAAAATATGGCTACAGTTTCAACTCATATACTTTAATTATAAATATGCCTACAGTATCTTTACCTTACAATACAATGTATCTTAACATTGTTATTTGTATACATAATTTTAGTTTGTTTATTATTGTTAAAAACCTTCATCTTATTATTTTTTTTATACATATGATTCTTTTCACTCAAAGGACTAGGAACATATCACAGTGGTTCAATATCAATGTCATTAATCTTGATGATCCAATATTTGTATTCCTTGTTAATACCATTGAATACAAAACAACTTTGAAGCATATATTTGTTAAAATAATTCTATAGTGCCAACAATTCTTTTTTACAAGTTCACACAAATTTGAATTTTCATATTGCCTCATACAGGAAGCAGTCTAACTTTTGTTGAGTGTGTGTGTGAGATAGGGATTTTTAATGAAGTTTTAACAATTGTTCAGTCATATCGCTATGATGTTTGCAGTGTGGCAGTTTATAGTAATGTCTAGCACTGAGGCATCATGCCACAGACTTGTAGCATTATGTCCCACCCAGTCACACTATTCTGACACTAGGCTGACCAGCCCTAATACTAGTCATGTAATGCTGAGCACCAAGTGAGGCAGCTGCTTGTACCATTTTTATAAGCCTTTGTTATGACTTGGCTGGGGTTTGAACCTGCAACCTCCCATATCTAAGTTGGATGCGCAAACCACTTAGGCCACTGGAACCATCTAAGTTTAGTTGATACACAAACACCATTTCAGATGGAAAAGTAGAGCCTAATGGTACCTACCAGGTAAGAAAAAGGGGGTCATTAAAATAAAGAATAAGACACAGGAAGTAAATATCCCTACCAGATTTTTGTTTGCTTATTCAGGAAATTAAAACACATCATTATCAAAGGCACTTGTGTCCTGAATTTATAAATGTGTGTGATAAATTATTTTTCTAGCATTATATGCTCCAAACTGTTGTAATGTAGCCGCCAACCCCCACCAATACCATTATTCCCTGGAGCAGTAGGGGGAAGTTTGGATCCCTACCCAACCCTGTGCAACTTTTCCAGTCATTTTATTTTATAACTTCTAAACATGATGCCATTTATAGAAACTAGAATAACATCAGTCATATAGCACAGACTGAAATTTCATTAATTTCCAGCAAATTCACACAAATTTCTCAAAATTTGCAAAGAGAAATCAACAAATGCACCAAAATTATTTTCCATATTTTCTGAAAATACATGAAAATTATAAGCCCAATCTTTATTTCTTCACAAAATCTTGCCAATATGCAGTATTTCACCTCCAAATTTCTAAATTTTCATTTCTAGAATTGATCCTGAATATATTCCAACATGTACATTTTACATTATTCATTAAGGATTTAAGTCATTTTAATATTTCAGAGATGTACATTACAAAACTTATAAATAAATGCTTGCATGAACATCCCCACAAATGTATGTTCCATCAGGCTTTTGTATTTCAGCCTGCATTGGGGTCCTTACTTATATTCACTTTCCTTTTTTTAGTTCTAGTTCCTGGTTGAAGAAGCTAAGCCCCTTCAAGGAACCTGAGGAAGACAAGAAAAACTGATTGCAATGAAACAGAAACCCATCAATCATTTGCATTTAGACATAAATAGGTTACTGAACAAGGTTATGGCTGTGTGAATCACTGAAATGGATGACACCACAAAGAAATGATAAATGTTGCTGAAATACCATAAAAGACTGAAAAAAACTTGTATTCACTAAGAATTGATTTAGGATTAATACAGTTCAATATTCATCTCAATCTAATATTTTGCCAGTCAAACATAATTTCATTGTTTTTAAAATAGAAAAATAAAACAAATTCATGCATCAAAGAAAAGCATAATTTAGTAGACAGTTTTGCAAGGCAAGATTGGGCTTTTTGCAAATAAATTGTTGACTGATTCATTCTTCAAGATTAAAAGCAATTAGCTATCTTGATTTGTTTTTCCTTTTTAGCATTTTTTTTTTCTATCTAGGTAGAGATCTTATGGAGGCAATACAAAAGTGTGAAATAAAATAAATGTATCACAACACAAAATGGAAGTTTACTTACTAATTTTGCTTGTGTAGAGAAAATGAATAAAGGTTTTCCGGAATTTCTAAAATTTTGTCATTTTTTGCCACCCAGTTTTATAGCAATAGAATTTTTTTCTTCTCAGGCATATTTTTTTATTTTGTATTACATTCATTTCTTTAGAAGCAAAGATGTTAGAAACACGGCATCAGATATCAAGGATTTTGCCTAATTATCACAAACTAATATGACTCCAGGGATTTCCCACCATCAGTTTTGGGGCTAAATATGGTCCGTTTTCACACTCTAAAATGATAATTTTTCCAATCTGATCTGAGCATTTCAAATAAAGACAAAGAAAGGGAGATACTTATGTAATACTTGTAATTTCAAATAAAGACAAAGAAAGGGAGATACTTATGTAATACTTGTAATTTTATTTTAAGATGACTGCAACAAACAAAACTAAATCCTGGGACACAACAGTAATCTTTATTAAACTGAAACAATTCACCATTTAATCTGATTCCATACAATTTTACCAATTCCACTGACCCAAGGTCCTGTATAAAAAAATTTAGAATCTGGACTTTTTAAGACCACTACTCCATGGTTATAAATGAGGTACACTCCATAGTTCATACCTCAAATGTATGTCAATAGCTGTCATTCAGTCAACCTCTATTTACAAATGTATGCCAATAGCTTTCATTCAGTCCACCTCTATTTACAAAAATGTATGTCAATAGATGTCATTCAGTCCACCTCTATTTACAAAAATGTATGCCAATAGCTGTCATTCAGTCAACCTCTATTTACAAATGTATGCCAATAGCTGTCATTCAGTCCACCTCTATTTACAAAAATGAATGCCAATAGCTGTCATTCAGTCCACCTCTATTTACAAAAATATATGGTATCAGTCAGTTTAATGAGCCCAAATGGTAAAAATAGATTGCAGTATTTTTTGGGGGGAAAGAAATTTATAGCTACAGTTATTGTTACAATAATGGGTGCACAATATTAATATTATGCTAGTTTACTGCGGCAGCGATGATTTCAACTTCAAAATTTGAATGGCCCCACCAGAGAATTGGCAAATTTTCATGGCAAAATAAATACTTTTGAGAATTTTTAACACATCAACTTGTGGTTTCTAACCTCCTAAACCTTGCTGCATGTAATTTCTGCTGCAATTTATTTATTTAAATAGCAGTGGTGTTAGCAGTTGCTACTGTTGTTTTCTTGGTATTTAAATATGTTTTTTTTTAATATCTAAAAAGTCCTTAATATAAACAGATTTATCCATGTTTTGGGTTTTAAAATTAGTGTAGGTATGTAAGTTAATTAGGGCAGATAGGTAGGTATTGTTTTAAAAACATTATATATACTTATAATGATATTATATATAATTTACTAAGTGCTTTAAGTACTGGGAAAAACTGGCTCAATTAAATGCACAAATCAATTCAGGGAATTTTTTTCATTTTAAATTTGGGAACACCAAAGAAAATATTGCTTACCAGGTGGCTCTAATTAATACAGCAGGTTCATCCCTGTTGTGGAGCTTTGTTCTTGTGGCAGATAGCATTGTACATTTCCACCCAACCAGTACTTCCGTACTTTGGCAGTTTCCATCAATAAGGAATTACAGAAATTTCAGAGTAAAATTGTTATAAATTTAATGACATTAAAATCATGTTTTCATTTTTCAAAATACTTCTACTACAACATAATTACACTATTATAATTGCAGTATACCATGGTATTATCACAGTATGCACAGAAATTGTACATTAAACCACAGTATGTACAGAAATAGTGCAGTATACAATGGTATTATTGCAGTATCCAAAACAATAGTGCAATATACCATGTACAGAAATAGTGCAATATACCACAGTATGTGCAGAAATCGTGTAGTATACCACAGTATGCACAGAAATAGTGTAGTATACCATAGTATGTACAGAAATAATGCAGTATACCACCATATGTTCAGAATTAGTGCAATATACCAAAGTATGTACAGAAATAGTGTAGTAAACCAAAGTATACATATAGTGCAGTATACCACAGTATGTACAGAAATAGTGCAGTATACCATGGTATTATCACAGTATGCACAGAAAAAATGCAGTAAACCTTAGTATGTATATTGTGCAATATACCACAGTATGTACAGCAAAAATGCAATATACTACAGTATGTACAGTACAAATATTTTTATGGTACCCAACTTATGTCATGAATGTTGATGCAGTATAAAATTATGCATATATACATGTATATAAGCCAATATATATAAATCAAAAATGACCAAGCAAAGGAAGGTCACTGAAAAATGATCAAAAAATATTAATATATAATTTCAAAATATTTTTTGTTTTTGAAAACGGATGAGGTGAAGGTAGGTCTTTTTGTTCTTTTCCCCCATAATGTAATAGACATTAAGGAACATGCCCTAAATATTGCCATATTTAGTTTCTGGGCCTATTATGGAAACCTGGAGAAGGGAGTCACTTGTATAAAGAACAAGATTCAATTTCTTTTCACCTGACTGGAGGAAATATTTCTGAGAACATGCATGCAATAAATCTTTGTCACATAATGTTGTCTCAGTCATTAAGAATTAACACAAGATCTTGAATCACTTTTATTCGCCAAAAATAGGAAGTGATGTTTGTAAATACTGCAGGTCTTGTCATACTTGTCAAATGGCAGGAAAGCTCAATCAGAAGATGTCTAAGGCTCATCTGCAACATATTCCTGCTGCATTTGATGATCCATTTAGCAGAATAATGGTAGATTGTGTTGGTCACTTACCCAAGACCAAGTCAGACAACCAATACTTGTTGACCATTATGTGTTCATCAACAATTTTTCCAGAGGCATTGTTGTTAGGGAGTCAGTTAAAGAATCTTTAGGATTCAGTCCCTTCGAACTAGTTTTCGGACACACTGTGCATGGACCATTGAAGTTGTTGAAAGAGAAACTTCTTTCTAATGAGGATACTGAACTTAATCTTCTTGATTATGTTTCTAATTTTAAGCATAAGTTGCCAAAGGCTTGTATGGTGATAAGATCAAATCCGAACTCTACTCAGTCAAAAATGAAATTAAGGTTTGATAAAAGCTGAAAGAAAAGAGTTTTCAGCCTGGTGATAGAGTTCATGCTCTGTTGCCCATTCCACAAAATCTCCTTCAGGACAATAGTCCTGGAAGGCAAAAACAAAAACAACTTTAACACATTAACATGTTAAAGGAGTATATTGAGAGAAATAGCCAGGTAAATCATACAATTAATTAAGTTGTACCTATTCCACCAACTGAGAATTTAAGTGAAGAAATTCAATCAGACTCTACTGACTTTGGAGCACAAAATCTTCGGAATTTGGAAATTATGAATAATCTGGACCAGCAACTTTCACATTTGCAACAACAGGAAACGATAAACTTAAACAGTTATTATTTGAATATGATCACTTACTTTGAGCTGTTCCTACGAGGACAAACACAATTTTTCATGACGCTGAAATTGTGAATTCTAAACCTGTAAACAACACCCATACAGGATGAATCCTTTTACACAGGAATACATAAAAATTAATTTCAGTATTTGCAGGAGAATGATTTCAAAGAGACCAGTAAAAGTGAGTGGAGTTCACCATGTATATTTGTTCGGAAACCGGATAAAACTTTCGGCATGTGCACTGATTATAGGAAGGTGAACAGTGTGACTAAGACAGATTCATTTCTATTATTAAGAATTGCAGACTGCATTAATAAAATTGGAAATGCCAAGTATGTCACCAAATTTGACTTTCTGATAGGATTTTGGCAAATTCCACTAACGGTAAGAGCAAATTAAATTTTGGCATTTGTGACTCTTGATGAACTTTATCAATATAAAGCAATGCCGTTCGGGATCAAAGGTTCTCCAAGTACTTTTCAACATTTGATGAATATGATTAGCTTTGGTCTAGATCATTGTGATGCTTACATTGATGAAGTCAAAGATTATTAAGGTGGAGTTTGTCATTGCAAGAAATAAATCTTGCATAACGCACATCAAGGGAAAAGACAATTTAATTGCAGATGCATTCTCCCGTGTATAGAACTATTTTTTCGTGTGCACTTTGTATAATTCATAAGAGTTTTTTATGTATTTATGATTTACCTCGTGTATAATTAACATTGGTGGAAGAAAGCTTTATTATTTATAATCTTTCTTTTTCTTTGTGGGTGGAAGAGTTACATATATGTAATAAAATTGTTTGTGTGTTTTAAATTCTTTTATTTTTTTTATTTCAGTACATGTTATTGTGATGATAATTGTATTCACTGGTTTTGAAATTTTATTCAGAAAATTTAATTTTCCTGTTTTGACCCGACCAACACGCAATTCGAGTATCTACATTGTATTTTTAGCTGACCTAGTTCGAGACCTTGATTCAAGTTTGGTAAACAGAGTGAAAATCATTGGTCGTAATCAATGTCATACTTGGTTTGCGTGATAGCTCTATTTTTTAAACAACAATTTGTATTGATTCTTATAGTAATATTTGTTCAGTAAAATGAAATTCGTCTATGGTGTACGTGTCACCCGGCCGCGGTGGTATTACTGCGAACTAAGTGACCACACGAACCATCACGCGATCTAAAATCACGGATTAAAATTGATGTTTCAGAGATATTTTGGCCAGTTGTAGTTCACACCTTAGTCTGATTTCAAATTCTTTTTTTATTTGGATTTAATAATTTAAGTTCTCTCGAAGACGTACGTAAGTGCTCTTCTTCATAAAAATTCTTGGACAAAGACATTTACTAAAATTATTTGGAATTCTAAAGCCGGAATATTTCCTTCTTGATTCAACATATTTCTCTAAGCATGGGAATCATGGACCATAACAGCTGACTTAGAGAAAAGGATACAGGTCACATAGATGAGATAATTCCAAAAGATCCCTGGCATCTCATACAAAGACCATGTCACCAATGAATAAATACAGCAAAGGATAAGACAAGCCATTGACCTTCACGAAGACCTCCTGACCACAGTGAAGAAATGTCAACTGCAATGGCATAGGCATGTCTCGTGATCATCAGAACTTTCCAAGACAATCCTGCAAGGCACTGTACAAGGCAGAAGAAACAGTCAGGGAAGAAAGAGAGACAAGCAGGGAAAGAGGTAGGAAGACAACATTCGGGAGTGAACAGACTTGACACTGAGAGACTCACTGAGAACGATGGAAAATTGTGAAGAATGGAGGAAGATTATTGTCCTGTCTCATGCGGTGCCCCAACGGTCTGCCAAACTACGGGACTGATGATAATGATGACGATGAATCTCTCCATTGTACTATTTGGAAAAAAAAGCCTAAATATTTATTAAATATTTATTACTTGAAGAGAATCGTCACTCTTGTGTCCCCCACCTTATTTTGGGTGATGGTGCGAGATGTACCGATCAACATGCTTATTTACCACGAAATTTACTTATGTTTATTAAATCTGACCTTTTTAGTAATTTCTATCAGTGTTTGCTATATATAAATAAGAGTTTGTGAATGAAAGTTCTTCTGACCTATCGTTTATCATGCAAAAATTAAATTCAGCTTTCATTGCACATTTCTACCTGATGGGTGAAACTAACCAAACACTGTCCAAATATTATAATAAAATAAACATATTGGGGATCCAAATGGTCGAAAGCACTCGCCGTTACGGATCACTGCTATTTCACCACTGCTTGCGTGTGTTCGAGTCTCGGGATCGGCTAATGTGGGTGTGTGAGAATGCTTGCCAGTAGTTTCTCGTGGGTCGGTGTTTTTTCCGGGGTTTTCCCGGGTTCTTCTCCGCCATTTATACTGGCCGCCATGTATGGCCTATCTTGTGCTGAAAAGGGGTGCTGAACCCTATAACAACATATTAGTTCAAAAACAATTAGCCTGAGATAAAAGAGAAACAAATATCGAAGATTAACTGGAAAGAAAATCCAAAGGAACCACACTCCATATATTAAAAGGTCTTATCATTGGGCTCCATTTAATACCAGAAGAGGTGAGTTACCAAGAATATGGTGATTATTTCATACGAAGCATTCTCTTTGTTTAAAGTTATGGAGCAATTCAATGCCAAATTCTGCTACAGCACGGAATTAGTTGATAAAAAAAAGTCCAACAATGCCAACACTAATGAAAGCTTGGCACATGGGTTCAACTTCAAAGGCATCACAGATCTCTGAAAGACGGTGACCTGTCAATCATTGACCTATCCTAGGATTCTTGCCTGTGAAGCTGGCAACTTCCGCTGCAATAGACAAGCAGCTGAAGCAACAGCCATCTTTCCACATACGTAAGCAAAAAAAAAAAAAAGAAAAAAAGAAGAAAAAAAACCCTCTACAATTAAAAAGCCGCCAAAGCTTGACAAAATCTGAATGAATCCTTTTTACTAGTACAGAATTGATTAAAGGCCGAATTGTTTGAATGGAAGATAATAATAATAATAATAATAATAATAATAATAATAATAATAATAATAATAATAATAATAATAATAATCATCATCATCATCAGCAGCAGCAGCAGCATTGGTATCCGGTTCATAGCATTTGTTACAACATTAAGATTGAAAGGTGAACTTGCGTTCGAAGATAACCTGTTGTGTACAATGGCATATTTGGCCTTTTCTATGAGACGCAGTAGCGGACAAAAGCTTGTCCAGTCAGAACGTTGCCGTTGAAATGTTTGTCTTATGTCCAGAATTCCAATTTCACGTGTTGTATCAAATATGCTTGTCCTTAAAGTTCCATTTTTTATGTCGAGATTTTAGATTGTATCTGTTGAATTAAACTAAACTGTAGTGGTTGAAAGTTATATTTTTCTATGCCCAAGTTTAGATTATGTCGTTTGAATTATACAGCGGTGGTTGAAATTTCAATGCTATATGTCGAGAATTCCCAACTTACGAATTGCTTCAAAGAGTTTTTGTTGAAAGTTACATTTCATATGTTGAGTATTTTGATTTCATCTGTTTAATTACACAACACAGGTTGAAAATTCGATGCTTAGTGTCGACTTTTTAGATTGTATATTCTGAATTAAAACGCGGTTGTTGAAATTTTGATGTAATGTGTATCGAGTTTCAATTTAGCATGTAGAATCACATTGATTGTGCTGAAAGTTCCATTTCGTTTGTTGAGTTTTTAGATTGTGTCTGTTGAATTAATTGTACAACGGTGCTTGGATATTTTATTGAGCTTGTCAGATTTTTTTTTTATATGGTAAAATGATTTGTCAATGTTTCAAGTAACACCACACAATGTCCACTTTAACAATTCAAAATAATATCAAGTACTAAGATATATCATTTGTGTATTCAATTATGAGGCACCAACACATTTCATGCATTTAGTTTAAAAGTTATCACTCACAGCTTGAGAATTACTATGAATTTCGTCGCTAGAGGTCGTTCTTGTGAACAGATTTATTTTTAAGCAAGAGGCTACATCTCGTTGATGTGAAATTCAATCAAATGAAATCTAAATACTCACCATATTAAATGGAACGTTCATCGCAGTTGCACACAACGTGTGAATTACGGATTCTCGACATACGATGTTGAAATTTCAGCCACCGCTGTGTAATTGAAAATATACAGTGTTGAACGTCGACATAGGAAATAGAATTTTAAACAAACTACTGTGTAATTCAACATATAAAATCTCGATCTAGAAAATGAAACTTTAAGAACATGCAATTTGATCCTGCACGTGATATTTGATTTCTCTACATACGACATCGAAATTTCAACAATTTTCTCATTTGACCAGCTTTTGTCCCCTACGGCGCCTCGTAATTTTCCTATGGGAGACTGCTCTTCACATGTATGCATGTACTTGCCACACGGTTGAAGTCGAACATTTTGATCGTAAGAAATACTCGCTAGCGTGATGACCGTGATGCTACACATGGGTAAGACAAAACACGAGGATTAATCTGCATAACAGATGCTTAGTAGTGGAAACTCAATTAACACGTTTGACTTCTTTTTTAATTTCTTGTTTGAATTTCTTTTAGCGGGATTTAAAGATCTTATTAGTCTCATCCAGAATTTGGAACTACAAGACAATTATACCGTGTACACCTTTTTAAGATGACATCAAACATATACACGAAACCAGTTTAAGTGCTTACTGTAATATTCATTTTTTTTTATTAAAGTAATTTAACTATTAGTTTTATAAATAAAAAGCATAACAATAATCTATCCATATGTGCTTACATATTAGTGCAAGGAAAAAGGACAAGTGCCCCCTCCCAGATTTCACCTATAACATGTTTTGTCATACATACATGAAACTTAAACTGACCACTACATGTTTGCCCCACCCCCACCTCCAATAATTCTGTGGGCGCCTCAGAAGCTATCGTTCTCTGAAAGACCTTACAATGGCAATCTTTTCTTGTACAAACGCATAATGGCTCAAGAATTACGATGCATGGCAAACAGAGAATCGTTATGTCGGCTCAATATATTTAAATAATAAGCGTTTATTTTAACATTCATACAAATTGTTAAATCTATTATAATGCATGCTTATAGTAGTTACAGGTACTGCTTCATTCCCAAATCTTGACGCAAATTATCAAAGGCAAAATATGGTATTCTTACCTGTACTTAACAACAATTATGGGTCAGTTTCTAAACATGCGACATCCAATCAGGGGCCTCTTACTTAGGTTAACATCAAGGTGCCGAGCACATCTACACGTGACACAGTTTCCCATCAGTATGTGTGTTCCCGCACTTCGTGACGCATTCTAGGTACGGCGTCAGACTAAGAACGTCCTTTGCATAATACGTCCGATGTAATGTTTTGTGTTAAACAGAAAAGCTCCTAACTTATCTACGTAGGCCTTCCACTCAATAACTGTTATAAAAAGGTGGAAAACATATTTTTTGTCCAGTTAGCAAATGAGGGGTAAATGTCGTATTATCAATCCAAATTTCAAACGTAAAAATATCGGTATTTAAACATTATCTGTAAATGAAAAGATATGAGATAATGAATGCGTGGTAGAATAGATCATATTATGGCAAGAATTTATAAATTTAAAAAAAAAAATACATGATCAAAACCATTTCAAAGTCGCTGCTCATCACTACATACTAACCTGAGACTCTCAAAAGTATGATTCCAGAGTGACGACAGTTTGACTTTTGTTTCGTCTTTCTTTTTTCTTATGTTCGTCTGATCCTTTTTTTTTTTTTTTTTGGTTCTCAGATAATTTTGTTCTTATTTGCTAATTTTTGTTTCATTTTATTCCACTTTTTCGTCTTCTTTTGTTATATTTGGAAATCTGCTTACTTGTGAGATTTAGTGTTAACAATGACTTAGGCGATCCCTAAATCTTTGTTAAAACACAAACACAAACACACAGATAAAGATGTTAGTGTTAATAGCTCTGAGATGATGGTGTGTATGTGACTACGTTTTAGAGGCCAATAGAGTGACTCCAAGGTTTTGTCTGATTGTGTCAAGATAACGTTGTCTTTGCTTATTGTCTGAAGCTAAGGATGGTAATAATAACGTCTCTTTGTGGTAATCCGAATGGCACATTTCTATCATCATTCATCTGCAGCTTGTTACATGGACATCTAATCGGAAACACACTTCTCTACACCTCAGATGGTAACATCAACTTCGTTTGGGTAACATATTTAAGTATTTAATTGCCATAAGCATACAATTGGTGAGACACCGAATGACGATTTTTTTTTTACATTTAAAAGAGGCTGAGTGTATTCAATTATTTGAACGGACCCGAGTACAGAACCTTGTGTAACGTCAAACTAAAGATGGCTTGAGCTTGCATGCCGTTTTTTTTTTCGACGCATTTTATGTCCTTTCAGCTAAGTATGATTTTGAACTATAATAAGACTGTATCGCGAATACCAACTCTTTGTTGGAAATGGTGAAGTAAATATATCATGGTCCGTTGCTGCATATAACCCAAGGAGCGTAAGGACTCTAATCTTTCCACCATCCAAAGGAGAGAGCTCATAAACTACATTCAGAAGGGTGTTTCAGTGATGAGACGGCATACAGACTGAAAATTACAACAACAAAAATGATATCTCAGATGACTTACAAGTTTGGACAGAAAATTTTTTTTCTAAGATCTGTTTTGCTGAATGGAGGTACGGAACAGAGCTGTTGTTTTTATTTATTTATTTATTATTTTTACATAGTTTTGCTTTAGTTTCTTCAACATATGCTTTGCAAGGACAGTTTTAAAAAATACCGAGAATACTCAAGATGAGCGTGAAATATTAATAACGTCAGTTAGTGAAGTCATTGTAGTGGTTAAAACATTCATGTATCAATGTTGTAGGATTCGGTTCAAGTTCACGTGTCTTTTGGGCACTCTTGCGCAGGAGTGTAAGTATGAAATCCGTAGAGACAGGCTATGACACAGTAAAAAAAAAAAAAGCCTTTGAGATTTCATATCAAATAGGTACGGTAAAGATGAGTCGATATAAATTTTGTTGTCAAGTTGATTACTTGCACTTTGTCGTGGAAGAAAGTCGCGAACATTTCTGCGATGTCGACTGTATTGTAAGTAGGTCGTCAGAAGTGGTGTACATTTTATTCCCTGCCATTACGATAGTTGTAATACACCGATTAACAGTTTCAAAGTGCGCATGCGTACACTTAGAATTGGGCAAGAGTTATTCTTCTTGAATAGCACGTA
Organism: Potamilus streckersoni; assembly: GCA_016746295.1. Lineage (NCBI taxonomy): Eukaryota > Metazoa > Mollusca > Bivalvia > Unionida > Unionidae > Potamilus > Potamilus streckersoni. The sequence goes on along the minus strand of JAEAOA010002311.1, from coordinate 203,209 downwards.
AACACTAGCGTAATGTGTACTGTGAAGCTTTAAAGGGGACAAAAACCCTAACCTGCAAATTTTTATTGTAAATAGAAGGATATGTAGTAGTTTGTGTATATAATCTATACTATTTTTTTCTTTGCATTTATTGTATTTGCACAAACATTTAATAATAAAAATGCGTTGAATTCCGAGATCAAATGGAAAGAACCTACCCCTCAAGTTGTTATCTCCCTTTCATACAAGCAGGATGTGACGTCATTTGAGACGATTCCCGTACAACAGGCATATAAATACTCAGTGTCAAGTAGAAACGATGTTTCAATGCGCAGCTCTGAATTGTGTGAATAAAAGCAGTTCCCGACAAATATATATATATTTTTTCACATTTATATAGGACCCTAAAGGGTGATTTGTATGGGCGATCAAATTAAAGAGAGAAGGGATTTATGACCGAGACATTTCGAGCATTAAAGTTTTTCAAAAGACCGGATACTCTTCAAACTATTGGGTCTGAGCCAAAACGTTAGCGTTTGAAGCCTGATGCAGTGCCGACTCTCTTTTTTAAAATATTTTTCTACTCAGATAACAAGACAGAAGACGGGAAGCACGCCGGCGAGTTGTAGTCGACATAGGCCAGGGAGCATCATAGGAGTCTGCAGTTTTATCAATAAAGCACGACGAAATTTCTGACTACATGAAATTTCGTCGTGCTTTATTGATAAAACTGCAGACTCCTGTGGGAGCATTAAGGACTCAATAATTCAGGAGTACCGTCAACGTTTCAATACCTGAACGTGTAATTTAAGCCAATAAAGTTTAAAACCTCAGTAGCTTCTGATATTTTATTTTGCCATTATACACATACATTCACCCATATTTCTAGAACTGTCATAAGTTTTCAGATTCATCAGTCAGAAGCGAGAATACATGAATCATGTGAAGGTTTCAGATGAGAAGGTCTTGCGAATCGTGCTCACTACACATGATGGTAATATTTTTATATTTTTTTACCTAGTATATTCTACACCCTACGGAAAATTCGTCTATATGATGTGTCGGTAGAGTCTAAAAGGACAAAATAATTTACTGAATAGTATAGTTATTACACACAATTTCACAACAATTCAATCACTTTATACATGGCTACGTGGTATTTATTTTTAACAGATTGGTTTATGGAGCCTTGGAAGAGGTGGGGGTGTAGCATGTGCTCTCTCTCTCTCTCTCTCTCTCTCTCTCTCTCTCTCTCTCTCTCTCTCTCTCTCTCTCTCTCTCTCACACACACACACACACACACACACACTTTTTTCGTCCGAGAGCCACTGAGATTGGCAACAAATATTTCATTCTTGGTTGGACATTGGAACACATTTGCTACACAAGCACCTGTGTGGAAAAAGTCTAAAATTATTTGAAAAAAAAAAAACTGTTGCCTGTTTGATATTTTAAATGTCTATTTCTTTGACGAGCATTCATCCAATTATGACATGTACAAGTCCATATCAATAGCTGTTGGATTAATCCAGGCTATAGAATGTGAAAACTATTTTCCAGCCTACCCCCCCAAAAAAAAAAAACTGGCAAAAAAACTCTGATCTGTAATATTAAATAGGAAGTCAAGTCATATATTTGATTAAGCAAAAAAATAATATAATAAAAATATCTTTTTTTCCAGTTGGAGGAATGTCCCTGTTTCTCACTGCCGATTCTCGACTTTTTCCCCCAATGGTATAAAAACAATGTTTGGCCGAAATTGATTTGTGTATCTAATTGAGTCGATTTTACACAGTACTTTGAAGTGCTACAAATATTTGATTTATATATAATGTTTTATATTTTTTGTGTAAAAATTGCCAAAACTAATTTTAAAACCAGTGAAATAGGAAACACACATCTGAAGGAAGTAAACATTTATCATAAGTTATAACTTTTATTCCATTACCTTTAACAGTTTTATGCAATATATATATATATATATATATATATATATATATATATATATATATATATATATATATATATATATATATATATATATATATATATATATATATATATATATATATTGTCGTTGTCATACATTATTTGCACTCCCTCTTGATCGGGAAACTTTATTAATTTATCATAGTTACATAGTATCGCTGGTCGGTACGAAACTTTTTACCACTTTTAAATAATGAAAGTTAAACCTTTTGTATGGCGCTAAATAGCCTCATTCATTGTGCTGGTGCGCCGTAAAAATTCAAGTATACGTTGATGTTACAAGGACATATGTCTGCATATTCATATTGTAAAATATAAACAATGCCTAAAATGCAGAATTACCCTTTTGCAACATTTTGAATTACATATTTCTTTCACATATGTCATATATAAACTGGCATAAAAATACTTTGTACATAACTTGATGTCAATGACATGCATTTGCTCTTCATTAATACACAAACACCATTTGTTATAATGAGACATAAAAAGGTCATTGACCATTAAAAAAAAAAAGGCGTGGGAGGGGGTAAAAATGGCGTGGCATGGAAACAAAACACTATGGCACAACACCGTCCTAAATGGCATGTGTGAAACACTATGCCAAAGCCTTTTTTTAGCCAAACAATATTTTATTTCAGAAGGCATATTTCTTTTTACTAATTTATGTTTAAATAGCTTTTTAAAAACTAGTATTTGAAAACGAAATAAAAATTACTTTTATGCATCATGAATTTTTTTTTTTTAGAACTACTGCAAGATCAAAAGTTAAGAACTTCTTATTTACAGGCATTTCATACAGAGACTAGTACGTTTACTCGTACTTCCGGGCTCTACTAAGCAAAATGGCGGCGATTCTGAAACTGTTAATCGGTGTATACCGAAGAACTCTTTGAATCTAGAACTTTCAGTAATCAGTACCAAAGTAGATGGATTTCGTTGCATGAATCATCTTTGTGATATTCCCCTTTGCAGCTATATATTTTTGACTTCACTGGTTCGATTACCTGCCACGCATTAGTCGTAGAAAATAATATTTTTCCTTAGTTTCATTTTTCAAAGATGACTTCGATTATGAATGAGGTCTCTTCTCATGGTTTTCCCCGCGTCGGGCTAGTAGCTTACTAATCATTTACAAACATTGGTTTACTACAGGATGGGGCTAGTTTTAATATAGGGTGGGGCTAATGTCTAACAAACATTGGCTTAATACGGGGTGGGGCTTTTTATTACAGGGTGGGGTTGTTTTTAATACAGGGTGGGGTTATTTTTAATATAGGATGGGGCTAATGTTTTACAAACTTTGCATACCAAGCTGAATTATGGTATTAACACCAAAGGACAGCAGAACAAATTTGTGAAAAGATGATTTTGTCTTCTGACTGCTAATTATTTCAGATAAAGAAAACAACCCGCCCCCAGAGCGAATTTCATACCAAAGATGAGATAATGCATTGATCACACATGAATCTCAAATAGAAAACTCTATTCGATGTCTTTTTTAGATATACATACAGACGCGAATCCTTTCGCAAAAAACGTCCAGTGAGCGCGAATGAACCGAAACGTTTCCCGAGTAATTTTCCTTTACAGTTGAAATTATACCCTCGAAACACATAAAATCCACGACTGTGGGGATCCAGCAAGGTTTACAGTTGAAATTATACCCTCGAAACACATAAAATCCACGACTGTGGGGATCCAGCAAGGTTTACAGTTGAAATTATACCCTCGAAACACATAAAATCCACGACTGTGGGGATCCAGCAAGGTTTCATTGCATATATGTATATCATATGAGGTAGCTATTGGAGACATGAGCCTTTGACAAGGCATTTTACTCCAACTGCATCATCACTAAATAATCTTTTCGTGTTGCTCTTCCGTAAATCTCCATCCAGATCTTTTATTTATCTATTACACCCTTCACATGGCCAGAATCTGAGTACCACTTGCATGTTTGCACTGGTCCAGATTTGCGTACTACGTATGTATTACAAAATTTGCAATGAATTGACCTGGGATTTGTAAAAAAAAAAAAATGAACGTGATGATTTTAATGAAGTTGTATTTGATATTAGCCATATTGGAAGATTTAATGTAGCGATCACAACACACACACACACACACACACACACACACACACACACACACACACACACACACACACGCGCGCGCGCGTGTATGTGTAACAGTCCCGTCGGGGATTGACGAGAGTAATATCCACGAACAGCGAAAATCTAGTTACTTCATTTAGCCCAAGCGATTTCGACTTTCAGATTTCTCGTCCAAGACTAAATTCCAAAGATTAATAAGATAATAAACACACAGGAAAACACTGACATGATTAGGGATCTGATAGACTTTTTATTTAAAAACTGTTGATATCGAGCCTTATTGCTCTGATCTCCGATAACAACATCTAGAGAAGTTTCTTTTACTGAACCTGTGCAACTAGGTTCATAAGATTATCAATATTATCATCCTTTTGATTTATTCTGTTTGTTTTTCTTTTGTACTCGAGTATATTGACTGAGTCCTCCCCCCATTTCCAGCGAGTATCGCTATTATAGGTTGTGTTATTTTATCGAAGTATCGTCGAGACGGGATTCGGTAGAACATACATAGCGTAAGAAATGACGCCATTACGGTCCTTCCAGGTATTTTCTTTTCTTCTTCTTTTTTTTTTCTTTTTTTAAAACAAGCATTATCTAATAAATATCTTGCAGCAAGATTTATTCCTTTCTGGTACTGTTTTGATAATTGAGGAATACCTGTCCTATTTCACAATAGCAAATATTCACAAATCTCAATGTACTTACTAAATCTGTTACGTTTTCAATGATCTACTTGTAGGGCTTTTTTTGTTTTGTTTTGTTTTGGTCATCATATCCCATGCGAAGTTCGTATAAAAAAGAAAGAATGATTTAAGAAGGGAAATAAATTTTTTTAAAAAATCTAACAACCTTAACACTCGCGGTTCTAGCTCTTTATGTATCGTTCGTTTGTTCTTTCATTTGTTTGTTCGATCTTTTAATACAAAGCTTGTTACAAAGTTAAAAGTCTCAAACGTAAAGAGCCGACGATATTTAATTTGCTTGTAATAAGTAATCGAGTGTTTATTGCTCTCCTTAAAACAAAATCCACTGTAGCGTCGTACCTGGCGCAGAAAGGAATTTCCGCAGGGTAACACCATGGTGTAAAGTCGCACAGATGTCACTTTTTCTTTTATGTATCATGGACACCGTAGTGATATCTTGGTGTTAATATACAGGTAAATCAACAAAACCACCAATCTGCTTTAATATCGGATCTCCACTCTCTTCACTTTGAACGTTGAATATGTAATTTTAACCAGATTGCAGAACCGCTGAAGCATAATTTTGCGATCGCGCGCGTGTGCGTATGTGATTATATAATTGCGTAGGTAGATCGATGTGTTTGTTTAGTTTTTATGTATGGACGTGAAAGAACTAGCGCAGACCTCAACGATAATGTCACAACGACCTTCATATCATTCAATCGGAGACTTTTCCAGGTGGAAAAGAAGCCGCAATTATGGGGAGAACAAAAGCCCCCACCCTGCCCACAATTTACATTTCTTGAATTAATAAATATATTGTAATTTTTTATTGTTTTAATTATTTTCTATTAATAACATACATTTTAATACGCAATAACTGCACTGCGAGTTTGGTTAAAAATGGGAAATATTTATTTAAAAAAATAATTCAAAGTAATATAATTGTTAAAATGTTTTATTACATGCTTAATATATATATGTGTTATATATATATATATATATATATATATATATATATATATATATATATATATATATATATATATATATATATATATATATATATATATATATATATATGTGTGTGTGTGTGTGTGTGTGTGTGTACTTTCTATGTGCAATTGTATGAGTATATGTACGAATTCGTAATTTCTATGTGCAATTTTATATGTACGAATTCGTAATTTCTATGTACGTCTTATCCTCCTCATTTTCGTGTCTGAACCATTTCTATATTATCAATTTCAGAAGGGAGGAAAAAAGGTGGAATGAATGAAAAGAGGCTTTTGTCCTACCTGAAGGTGGCTTTCGCTCTAAGGGGCTTTTGTTTTCCCCATTCAGGGGGCTTCTGTCCTTAGTGGCTTTTGTCCTGATATCGTCGAGTATGATGCCGCGATGGTTTGAGACGTCCGGGTGCAGTGTATTTTAGTGAAACTTTAGTTTGTTTTTATGTCAGTAACCCCTGCCCCATAAATGGTTTGTGAATAATAGTCACGATTACACTAAGGTAAAGGAGAATGCAATGCAGATTTCAGTTGTAAAAATAAAAAAAAAAACAAATTAAAAACTCTCTACTTTGCGATTACGAAAGGCGCCCAGGTAAATTGCCCCCTCGCCCCTCGCGCAGTCACTGATAGTGGAAATCTTCACCTAAAGGATGCTGGCATGTTAACGTAACAAGAGTGTATCCTGGTAAGATATTGCAAAATAGGATGCTGACATGTTAACGTAACAAGTGTGTATCCTGGTAAGATATTGCAAAATAGGATGCTGACATGTTAACGTAACAAGTGTGTATCCTGGTAAGATATTGCAAAATAGGATGCTGACATGTTAACGTAACAAGAGTGTATCCTGATAAGATATTGCAAAATAGGATTCTGACTGACATGTGAACATAACAAGTGTGTATCCTGGTAAGATATTGCAAAATTAAAGCCATGAATAAAATGTATTCTAATGAAGACACTTTTTATTAGAATTAAACCTTTCTTTAAATTTTTACTTTTTACATGCTAAAGCCACATTTGTCACGAAAATTATACTTTTGTCAAGAAAGACAACATTTAGAATATTTTACTTGACGTGTACATGCCTAATTTTCTCGAAGAAAGTTATAATTTACATAAAGGATTAAACGTTTAGCACACAAAAGCTGGAAAATAATTTTGTGAGAAAAGTATATATTTGGCAATTAACTATTCGCCTCAGTTCATTATTTTGGCGACGAAAAGTGTGTGTGTGTGTGTGTGTGTGTGTGTGTGTGTGTGTGTGTGTGTGTGTGTGTGTGTGTGTGTAAAAGTCCTTCAAGACGTAAAGTCACTTTTCGTGAAGAAAATGAGACTCCGATGTATATTCCTCTTTGTAAAATAATATCGTTTGAACGGAAGGTTTGCATTAACACTTCTCCTTCGCGAAAGACCATTCTTATTGAATTTTTTCTTGAAATCATCACATTGTTCTTCAAAATTGCATTTTTTTGGAAAAATTTCCATTGCGAGGAAACAGCTCGGAAAAATATAATTTTCTGCACGAGTGAATACGCCTTTTTCGGGATAAAGTGCAGTCTTTATGAAGAATTTTTTTCGTATAAAAAGTCCTTACAACGTCGATACACTTTTATTTACCCTTTTCCGTAAAAAGGGTAATATAGTTGAAAAATTGAATATTACATATTTGATAATAAAAAATGGACACGACGCATACTGTTTGATAAAGTCTTCATTTTTATTTACATGTTCGTCTGTGATATACACTATTTACTTGAAAAAAAAAGTTTCGTGAAGATTTTTATAGCATTAACGAAACATCTACATTTAAAAGTTGTTTTCACTTGTGTGTTCTTTCTTTGTGCACATTTAGCTGTTCTATTTTTTAAAAAAAGTCACTACATAATGAAATGTACATCCTTTTGTTACAACGTGTCGTCTAATCGCACTCTCTGTTCATAATATTGTGCTGTCTTTTTTTAAATGGAGTAATATCATTACAAAAATAGTAACACAATAGGCACACATTTTTCTTTGCTTTAGAAAATGTTTTGTCTCCCCACCCACTTTCAGCTTCCACTATCAATCTAGTTTGGGTGATGTGCAGTGACGTAGCACTATTGTTTGAGGGGTGGGTGGCATGATGTCAAGATTTTAATTGTGATTAACATCACGTATTTAAGTTTTTAATTATATTACCGGGATAGTATAGTGTTTAAATATAATTAAAAAAATTTCACTTGTACTTGTACCAAACATATAGGTGAAAAGAAAGTTGACTACGTATTTTACGTTTCTTGTATAATCAAACACACCGTTATAACCTGTGCACAAAATTTAATTAGTAATGAAAATAAATATTACAGTCACGCGAGTTTGTTATAGTTCCAGTCAAATTATGTAGGGGTAAAGATATACGTGCTAAGATATACGTCATAAGACCGCTGGTTTAGCTACGATAATTTTGAACTTAATCCATAATCCATGTGCGCAAACTGATTCATGTATCTGATTGTCTGCGTGAAATTATGACACCTGATTTTTGAAATTTTTTTTTTACTGTTAATTTAGGGATTGATTTTAAAATGCTTTCTTTCCTTCGCACAAATTATAAACCCGCTTCATAAAATAAACATAAACACACGAAAGAAATAATGCTCTCTCTCTCTCTCTCTCTCTCTCTCTCTCTCTCTCTCTCTCTCTCTCTCTCTCTCTCTCTCTCTCTCTCTCTCTCTCTCTCTCTCTCTCTCTCTCTCGTAGGTGTATGATAAAGCTTGCATTAGCTTCATATGGGTTGGTTATTTTTCTAGGGTTATGACTGACAGTTACATTGTAAGCTACGATATACGAGTCCTTGTGCAAGATACATAATTTTATTAGAATGACGTGCGTGTACATAACAAAATTTATCGTCCAAATAGATGACGTAGTTATAGAAGAAATTTCAAGTCCTTTTAAGTTTTTGAAAATAAATCATTTTGGGGAATAAAAAGACGTCGAAATGTAAAAAATGGTGTTCTGATTTAAAATCTCGCCCTGTTCATGTTAAAAACCGGTAGCAACAACCCTGTCCTTCATATTGTACTCTTTATTTTGTATATATAACTATTTATAGATTTCAATGTCGCATTATCATCGAGAAAGAACTATGTCAAGGGAAGTAAACACTATAATGTGTCGTGTTAGGACGAAAGAGTTTGCTCCCGTAGACTATCTTTGATGCTGTTGCGATGGTAGTTAATTCTGTTGTTGTAGTACTGGTGGTGCTTCAAATTATGAAGTTATTTTGAGGAACCATATGGCTGTTATATAAAGCCATTCCAATGACATAATTTATATCATCAGTTGAAATATATAATTATATATATTTTGAACAAACGTCAAGCAAACTGCAAAAACATATACCCTGATCTGCCGTCGCATAATGCGACAACAGGTCAGGGTCTATATGATTTGTTCTACTGACCAGACTCACAAACAGCACGGACAAAAAATTGCCGGCTCATTATGCGATGGCAGATCTGGGACTTCGTATGTTAAAGTTGCATGGGACTTGTATGCGAGTAATAGGTCATACAAGAGTATCCCATGTTAACAGTGCAAAAGGAGTTTAATTTTATTTTCCTTGGTAAGGCAATTGAGGGACGTTTCCTTAAGCAGCGATATGCACGTATTTGTTAATACATACATGTACCTGTTATCCATCAGGGATCATGTGCAACTAAGATTTCACAAAACAAACAAAGAATGAGCAGAGGACGGAGGTATCATTAAGATCAAATATTCTCTATGTCGAATTCTGGAAATATCCCAAGAAATGACTTAACTTGTTCTTTTAAGACTTTTGATCACTTCAACAATAATACGTTACTTAGGATCTATGATGATTTAGAGATATTGCTGACAAAACTTATTAGTGCCGATTTTAAAAAATAAAAAACCTTTTATTTCAAAATTTCATATTAATTTTACACGCATTAGTGATAAACTTTTCACAGGGAGGGATGCGCGCCGCAAGTTTGGGAAGGAGGTGGATTTTTGTTTGAATTTAAAAATTATATGGTACAATTGTGTGTATATCATATCTTTTGCAACATAACTGGAACAACTTACGCGTATTTCTTTTTGTGTCAGTGGCGTCACTAGGGTTGTTGTCACCCAGTGCGGTAACTCATGGTGTCACCCTCATAGACATCCTGCACAAAAATGCAAAAATTTTAGAGTTACGTGCGGTAACTCATGGTGTCACCCCTATGGACCCCCTTACTGCAAAAAAAATCAAAACATTTATAGACAGTCACGTGCGGTAACTCACGATGTCACCCCATGAACCTCCACACCATCTGATGGTGTCACCCGGTGCGGTTCGCCCCGCCCCGCCCCGCCCCGCCCCGCCCCGCCCCGCCCCGCCCCGCCCCGCCCCGCCCCGCCCCGCCCCGCCCCGCCCCGCTCCCCCGTCTTCCGTGATGCCACTGCTTTGTGTGTTTGTGTATGTGTATGTTATATGACGCAATTTGTGCTATTAGACTGCTTGAGGTAAATTCCAGTATTCCTAATTTTTTTCTTCACAAAATGTGATTATAGAGTTTGAACAGGATATCCGATATTATGAAAAAGTATAATATCAATACATACAGCACGGTTGAAAAGTTGCTTTCTTAACGAATGGAGACTACATAAATCTAATTCCTATAACGACGAACTTTTAATCCAGTCCACACATATATTCTTGAAGTAGAGTTAGAAATATATTCGTACCTCTGTTACATTAGCAATTCTTAATTCAGGCTAATTCGTATGAAAAAGGATTTGTTGAGTACACGCATTGAAATACTACAAGGAAATGGGGGTGGGGAGGATGGGGACAGTGCAACAATGTAATCTGATCTACAAGATTGGATATAAGGCTAGTATGGCTAGTGTGTATGTTATGGTATCAACACAAAGGATGAAATATGAAACATGAAAATTCCAAAATATCGACGAATATGACAACATTTACGGAGTTGCTTAACCTAGTTATTGTACTATTAAAATAAAGTCATTTACAAAATGGCGACGGTGTTCTCAGTTGCAAGTTGAACAGTTGTTTAGACCCAGTACAGAATGACTAGGCCAAAGGTCATGCATTAGGTATCGTGTATGCAAGCCCATGCATTAGATAAATTTAATGAATGGATGCTCACGCTTATATTTATACACGCGCGGACTTAATTGTTTAATGTCCATCTTCCTTCTTGATTATAATGGAAGATTTATACGTCTTTTATTCATTGCTACAAAGGATAAATTAATTAATTTCCGATGTCTGTCCATTATGTGGTTAGGATAAAGGAGTAAGTGGCATCTGTTTATTGCTCCATGCTGTCTTGAAGGAATTGAATGGTAAGCAACTTCAGACTAGATTTAGTATGAACTATAACCAATAGGCTAGAAGGCTCCGTTATATTTAATTTGTTGTTTCATCAAGCAGCAGCAAAAAAAAAAAGAAAGAAAAAAAAAAAAAGAAATAAACAAAAAGGAAACCCCCCCATACCTAATCGAAACAAAAACAACCCGACCCTCGAACCAGAAAAAAAAAAACAACAACAAAAAAACAAAATAGTTCATCAATCCAATTTAAAATAACACAAAACCCATCCAAAAACCAAACCAAACGACCTACCAGAACACAACCCAAAAACAAAACAAACATTAGCAAAACAAAAAAAAAAAAAACCAACAAAAAACAAACACCTCATAACAAAAACAGTCTGCCCCCCAATAGTCCGAGTTTCTCTGACCCTTGTCACCCCATGTTTGATATTTGGATATATATGTTGGGGTGTAAGGTAAAAGTCCATTCTCTATCAAACAGTTGGAATTCTCCGACTTCATTTGGTGTCGGCATAGGGTAGCCACTTACTAGCCGGTCTAGCAAACTTTAACGACCTTACATCAAGATATACCTGCATGAAATCGATAGGAATGTGATATATTTTCTCAGATATTGCGAGTAAAGCATTATTTATATCTGTAATCCGTTGACAGATTAGCCGAAACTGCAGCGTTAATGAAATTTGATCTGGAACTCATTTCCATTCCGAGTCTATATATATATATATATATATATATATATATATATATATATATATATATATATATATATATATATATATATATATATATATATATATATATATATATACCAGACAGAACAGACTGTGCTATCCCTGGATTCTGTAGTAGAATCTTGATAATATTGGGCAGAAATAATAGTTTAATACAAACAATACTATCATACAGGTTATAGAAATTAAATTCGTACTCTACCGAGTTTCGAACCCAGGTCCGCGAGTAAATGGCACCCATCGCCTTGCCTGCACGCACCAGCCCATATACCGTCACGACTAAGCACGCATCACCAAAAAATGATGGCCCTGAATCGGTGTTATATAAGCTCGTGCGTAGCAGACACACTCGCATGACGACCTAGTAAATAATTCTCATATATATACACAGGCGTTCCAGATTCCTATTAAAGAAATCAAGGTATATAGGATTTTTGTATTACAAATAATTATAAATATATACCAGACAGAACAGACTGTGCTATCCCTGAATTCTGTAGTGGAATCTTGATAATATTGGGCATAAATAATAGTTTAATACAAACAAGACTATCATACAGGTTAGAGAAATTAAATTTGTACTCTACCGAGTTTCGAACCCAGGTCCGCGAGTAAATGGCACCCATCGCCTTGCCTGCACGCACCAGCCCATATACCGTAACGAAATAATAGTTTAATACAAACAATACTATCATACAGGTTAAAGACATTAAATTCTCAATATTATCAAGATTCTACTACAGAATCCATGGGCCCCGAGTGGCAGAGTGGTCTAAAGCGCTGTCCGTTACGGATCACTGCCATCTCACCTCTGTCTGCGTGTGTTCGAGTCTAGGATTCGGCTAATGTAGATATGTGAGAAAGCTTGCCAGTAGCTTCTCGTGGGTCGGTGGTTCTTTCCGGTGATTTCCCGGTTTCTTCCTCCACCATTAATACTGGCCGCCATGAATAGCCTATCGTGTGCTGAAAAATGGCGTTAAGCCCAACAACAAACAAACAAACAAACTACAGAATCCAGGGATAGCACAGTCTGTTCTGTCTGGTAAAAGAATTAAAAAACATCCCGTATTTATTAGTTTTTTTTTCACAACAAAATCAAGTCAAGATTCTTAAACAAATTACAAGGTGAATAGTTTTGAAAACTAATGTCTATTATCAATTTCCTAAGAAAATTTATCAACGCCATTTTCATAAAACAAAATTTTATAAAATTTCAGCATATAACTTATACAATGAGCGAACTCTCTCTCTCTCTGTCTGTCTCTTTATATATATATATATATATATATATATATATATATATATATATATATATATATATATATATATATATATATATATATATATACATACACACACACACACACACACACACACACACATATATATATATATATATATATATATATATATATATATATATATATATATATATATATATATATATATATATATATATAAACACAAACAAACAAACACACAATATGTGAGCCGAGTTCATTGGTCTTCTCTTCATAAAAAAAGGTTAATGTTCAACGGTTTTCACCAATTTCTTGCACTGCATTCCGTGGCTGAGTCCAATATATCAGCAATATAATGTTATTTTATAATGTGGTGTGAGGTTTCTCAATAATTAAGTACATGCTTTCAATATTTTACTATTATAAAGTTTCACACGAATTCTTGTGAATTCTTACATATTTTTTTTGTTTCTCCTGATGGTTGATGTTTATTACTTTTGTTTTCAATCTTCGACTTCCTTCCTCTGCCTCTTCCATTGCCCACTCCATTGCCTTTCAATGCGTTCATCAAACATGCGTAGCACTTCCATACAGAATTTGCGTGTTTGATGTGTTCATTTCCGGTCAGTACAACGCATCCTAAATGGAACCACAAGTTACAAGTGTCACATGCAATACTATTTTGCTTGGAAATCGGTGGATTGTCGACACATTTTTGTTCGCAGACATTACACAGGAGGGATGTTGAAATGACCGACTAACGTTTCAGTGTTCTGCTTTCATTAAGGACCAGCATTTTTGGTCGGAGACCAGTCTCTTCTTCCAAGGAATTGATTCTTTCAGCGCCTTGAGACCATCCACGAATGTAATCTTTAAGAAATCATTTCCTATAGATCACTCAAAACTCCTGTAAACATTTCATCGTCCACGTCCAAGTCACAATCTATAGTGTCTGTTTGGAAAAGGTCCAAATGACCCTCTATATTGTCTGTATGGAAAAGGTCCAAATGACCCTCTGTATTGTCTGTATGGAAAAGGTCCAAATGACCCTCTGTATTGTCTGTATGGAAAAGGTCCAAATGACCCTCTGTACTGTCTGTATGGAAAAGGTCCAAATGACCCTCTGTATTTGTCTGTATGGAAAAGGTCCAAGTGACCCTCTGTATTGTCTGTATGGAAAAGGTCCAAATGACCCTCTGTATTGTCTGTATGGAAAAGGTCCAAATGACCCTCTGTATTGTCTGTATGGAAAAGGTCCAAATGACCCTCTGTATTGTCTGTATGGAAAAGGTCCAAATGACCCTCTGTATTGTCTGTATGGAAAAGGTCCAAATGACCCTCTGTATTGTCTGTATGGAAAAGGTCCAAGTGACCCTCTGTATTGTCTGTATGGAAAAGGCCCAAATGACCCTCTGTATTGTCTGTATGGAAAATGTCCAGCCAATATGCAATTAAGTCAGCATTACTGAAAAACCTCCCTCTAATATATCTATTGATCTTTGATCAATGGAGATGAAAACTTCTTTCTGTTAATTTCGATGGAATGAAATTGATCGACTTAAGAACATAAAAACATTGTCACTCACATGAATTGGACCGCTTGAATTTCCTTGTCGGCACACTATTTCTGATAGACTTTGTAGCAGGTTCGTTCTAGTGGTTATTTCTTCATCGTCTATGCGACGTTTCGGTAGTAATTGCTGTTTCAGATAGTTCACTCTCCGCTGCAACGTCCATTCGGCTGATTTTTATGATGACACGTTGTCGTAACCGATCTTTGATCTTATGAATGTAAGCTACAGCGAGATACCGTCGATTTCCTGTGGCAGCTCATGTTAAGTTATCCGACCAGTTGATATATTTATTGTCATGCCCTTGTAACTTCCTGATTGTTTCTGCTTGATATCACTTTCTATCGTATGTATTTTCATCTCCAACAACAACAATAATAACTTAGAGAACTTATTTTGTTACTTGGAAATGATTTCCACTTCAAGTAAATTTCTGCAGATGTCGAGGTATTTATCATTCGTAAGGAAAGCGTTTGCCAATTTATTGACATTTGACCAGGAAGCGGAAGTCTGTAAACCTTAGTTCATCCATGCTGAGACTCTAGGATATTATAAATCTGTATGTAACTGTGATCCAGCTTTGGTTGAAACCGATGAGCACTTTTCATTGCTCAACCTTAGTTTGCTGATATAAGCGTTTACCGAGAATGGACATTCCACTAAGTCTGTCTGGATAGAGCCTGAAGGACCCGCTGAGACATGTCGATTTGCTTTTTCACTCCTAACTTGTCCATCGTCTTCGGTAAGTGTATCTGCAGAAAACGTACCATTTGCATGTTCTTGTTCTTTGCTGTCAGTGTTTGTTTCTCTACCTGCATTGACACTTCTGTTTGGCAATGTGCGTAATTATCATCACATTGCCTTTCTGGCAAAATCGATGTCAGTGTTGTTTTTGGGAAGCTTTCATACAGATCATAGGATGTAAGAATACCTTACTTAACAAGACCAGCAGAACTTCCCATTTTGCTGGAGACCTTATTTATGAAAACTAATGCTTCATACGTAAGTGAAATACAAGGTCAATAACACTAAACCGAAGCCTCTAACCCTGATTCCCTGATTTTGTCAGGCAGGCCAATTGGGTTATTTCATCTTGTTACTTTATCGTTGAAGTTTGTATTTGTTTTTTTGTGCCTGCGACACGTTTACTCGCTGGTCACTCAAATTTGGCCGTTCAGCCTCTCTGCTGCTATAATTAAATCATTGTTATATCAATAATGATTTGTGAAGTACAATCAGCTAGACTAGCTCGAGAACAACTGGAAGCAATTAATAAATATCTCACCATTCGTGATTCTGTCAAATAAAAATTACAAGCGCGTCAGGAGTCT
Organism: Potamilus streckersoni; assembly: GCA_016746295.1. Taxonomy (NCBI): domain Eukaryota; kingdom Metazoa; phylum Mollusca; class Bivalvia; order Unionida; family Unionidae; genus Potamilus; species Potamilus streckersoni. The sequence goes on along the minus strand of JAEAOA010002311.1, from coordinate 187,196 downwards.
CAGGTAGAATTTGTTGAAGGTGCAGAACAATTATTTAAACCAGTTAAAAAGGCTACCAATGTTAGCTATAAGCAGCTATCACGTTAGAGAAAACCGATGAAGCGATTGGAAAAAACAGAAAGAGCTATAAAACAAAAAGCTGGTACGAGAACGTCCAACTGAAATAGCCGCGTCTTAGCCGCAATTACACGAAGTACAACAAGTGCTTGACAAAGTTAATGACGAGGTCGGTGATGTAAGGAATCTTGTTACGCCAAAAATCAAAACTAAAATCGAAATCACAAGCCCGATTTACCGAAGTTGGTCGTAGACTACTTCGAGAGAGACCAATAGAAGTTGCCTCAGCAGGATAAATTATTAGATCCAGACACCGCCGGTGTTTAAAAAAAATAGATTCTTGTTGTATTTTGAAAGTCTAATAACAAACCCAGAATCACTAACAAATATAAAGATAAATTTGCAGAATTTAAGAGACAAGTCGAAGAGGCTAAATATTTGCCTTTACCCTGATATATATCATCACCAGAAAAATCGCTACTCAGACCACCTAATATTGAGGAAGAAGAAACAATTGGAGGTGGTATTAGCACACGTACCATAGGAAGTGGTCTTATTACTCCATGTCCCAATAACGTCCTTACTGATGTTGAAAGATTAGAAATTTTAATCGGTGGAAAATAATCCGGTAATAATTCCCCTGAAATCATAAATGAAGCAGCTGATATTTCTCAACAATTATTTACACGCAGTATCATGGACAATATTGTTTATCCATCCCTCATTAATGAAATCATTGATGATGATCTCAGTGATTGAAAGGGTATACAATTAGATGCAGTGAGAAGAAAATAATATGATATTTTTTAATGCTCAACGTGGTCATGTAATTGTCAGGGTGATAAATTCGCGATTATTTACATATAAAGCAAGCTACGGGGATGGACTTGGTGCTGTTTTTCTGGGTTTATTTAGAAGGATAGCCCCAAAAGCAATACCGATTGCAAAGCAACTGGGAATGAAAGCTATTGATGTTGTTCGTGTAAAAGTTATTACTGTTGGTAATATTGCTAGCAATGTATTCTCAGTAATCAAGGAAGACTAGCACGATTAATGCGACGAAAACCTCAGTCAGTAAAATTACGCAGCACTGAAGTGATGCCTGCTAATTTTAGTAAAATAATAAATCAAGCTGCAAATGAAAAAACTTGCAGAGTTAACTGTTATACCCATGTCAGAAAAAGAAAAATTATAACGAAAGTTTAATAGCGGGAGGTGATCTTAATGTTAGACAATAACAAATATAATAAAGATATTCAAACATATCTGTTCACGCATTTGACATGGACGCACCAGTACTGAAGGATGAGCCTGTGCGTGATTATCAGTATTATTCCTATAACGCACGTGTACCTAAAGAACGAGGAAGAATCGAATTACAAGTTCATGATACCAGTTGATATTTATTGCCAGCCTAGGTATTCATTGAGACCGAAGGCAAACTGTTAAAAGTAGATGATACAACATTCGAAATTGGTGACCGAGTTGGTTTAATTAATAATGACGTCATGGCGTAATTTAACAGTGTATTGACGTTAAAAATATTGAATCATGCCTGGAAAACGTCGACGTTGCCACGACGATACTTGGCCTTGCAAGTTACAGCGGTCATTAATCAATATGAACTGGTCAATCAATGATGTTTCTCAAGGACGCAACTGATCATCCAGAAAGCAGAAACGTAATTACAGGTAAAGTAAGAAATGCTGTAGGAGATGCACAAACTCCCGCAGTAATATCAATGAATGAAAACTTCAGCTTGGGATTCGCGATCGCGTCGAGTAATGTTAAACGGCGGTGAAGAGTAGTCATGCGCGATTCCACTATCACCTATATTTAGATTATGTAGAAATGTCAGATAAGTTATATTTGGCGCTAAACACAAAAGCCTTTGTTAGAAGAGCCACCGATAACGATGCAATACGGCATGAGGCTGTCGTTATTGCAGGTAAAGCTTTACTAACAAAACTTTCGTCGTGGATGACAGTAATGACTTTAGCAATCACCAAAGAACAACGGTTACTCTCTTTTATGGATCAAGGTGGTAAATAAACATTGCCATGGTTGACGATGATCATAGACAGAGTTCAAAGTAATGCTGCTGGGTTATTTACATGGCAGACAGCGTCAGCAGCACGGTAATTATTCATCGCGTTTTAAGAAAATGCGAGAATAGACTCACAGGAACGCAATCCAATATTGTTTGATAGCGAAGTTTCTCTAAATGATAAATGAGCAACAAGAACCTTCTGAAGAAGTATTGTTGAATTTTGAGAATAATCATGTTGCACGTATTTATAATCGGTTGATGACATTTATGTTGCAGATCAGAATGTTGATTCTGGTTTGCAGATATCTCAGTGTGATTTAACAAAGCTGTATCCGATCTATTATTTCTCACTGGAATATCTGGATTTGTTTAGACAATCTGTCGTTGATATACACTTTCGAGCTCGTGTAGCTCGACTACCCACTGATGGTTATATAACAATCACTGTTATACTCAGCGATAAAACAATACTACTTGAAGGAGTTGGTGGACGAATGAGAGTTAAATTAAATCGCTCATGATATTATAATGTCATACTATCATGCCTGTGTCTTTTTGACTCCTTGTCAGATTAAACAGTTACAATAAGTATCAAAAGATACCTGTGGAATAAAATTATCACTAAGGCGAGAACACATCGCAGGTGGCCCAAACAAGCTTTTATTATTAGAACGTCAACTCAGACACTTTAATAAAGCCAAACAATCAAAAACCGGCATACGGCTTAATCTTTCTGTGGATTTCATTAATGATATCGCTAAGACGGGCGGTATATTTCCACTCGTCGTAGCTAGACCAGCTTTGATAGCCGCCGCAACTTAAGCTGTTGAGAAAGCAGCTGCACTTGATGCTGTTGAAACTACTGCTAGGATGTCATTAAAGAACGAAACAGGAAAAGGAAAACAAAATTCTAAAACAGAGGGCAAGCGTCTAAGACTGTCATGAACCCCTCATTCGTGGTACGGAAAGGATTTAAGACTGCCTGGGACACCTTGTTGATTCTTCCTATGTCTAATTTTAATTGACTTGATGCTGATCTTGATGCTGATAAGCAACTAAACATAAAAAACTCAGAGGTGTTTTTAAGCGTGATTACTTGCCTCACAAACCAAACCGTCTTGAGACTGGTATGATTAATCTCGATACAAATTCGGGACTGTGCATTCATTGAGTTGCATAAGAGATTGATCCACGTGGAATTGTTTATTTTGATTTGTATGACATACACCACCAAAATAATTTTTAAAATAAATTAGCAACCTGTAATATGTTCCAATTTGGTATTTAACATTACCAACACAAACAATAACTCATCCTCCATATGTGGCCGTGAAGTAATTACTGTACTCGATGCTGTGTCAAAGTCCATGATGCCACATCATAAAATCGTGCACGAGTATACCACGTTGTACAACGATTTAAACAGACCTTATAGTATAATGGTTGATGTCTATGGGAGATCTTCTATCAGTGCTTTCGCTGGCAAGAGCAAAGACAATATCGATTTTTCAAAATGCGTGACTAAAGATGAACTCGCTGATATTATGAACTTATCTGGAGTTGACCAGGTAGAATCAGAGATTCAAACGTTTCAATCGCAAATATCAAAGATGAAATTGTAAAGAGTGTTGCTGATCATATAAAAAGCACCGGTGTTGCAATGACAGGTGAACTCAACGTGAATAGAAATAAAATAGTTATTTTAAGAAAACTGACGTCCGACGAAGACGAAGCAACAAAAATATGTGGATGATAACGACATCACAATCAATGGCAAAATAACCACGTTGCGACGTGAATATGACGTTCAAATAAATATGTTTATGAATTTTCGTAGAAACTTTCAGAAATTTAATAAAACTGTAGAGGATTTCTTCGGAAGTTCATTCGCTGTCGATATAAACTTTCTGAAATTACTACGAAACTCAATGGTATCATTAGTGGAATTCTTGTTGTTGTTGTTGGGCTTAACGCCATTTTTCAGCACACGATAGGCTATTCATGGCAGCCAGTTTTAATGGTGGAGGAAGAAACCGGGAATTCACCGGAAAGAACCACCGACCCACGAGAAGCTACTGGCAAAATTTCTCACATATCCACATTCGCCGAATCCTAGACTCAAACCCACGCAGACAGAGGTGAGATGGCAGTGATCCATAACGTACAGCGCTTTAGACCACTGGGTCACTCGGGGCCCCAGTGGAATTCTAATATCGATGATAAAACTAATCTGATTAAAGTTCATAACAAGCAGATCATCAAAATGGTATACACAGTAACATCAAAATCAGCAACATGGTCACAGCAAAATAACACCATCATACATACTATGGAAGTCATTTTTGTGTATAGGCTGTCCGCGTTCGGCTTGCAAAATTTAGAATATTTGCTACGTATCCATGGCGTCATTCAACCAATAATTTTTCTGGAACCGTGTCTTTATGTGTTAGATCAAGCGGTCTATGAAACGTTATACTTGAATCAACTAATACAAAATTAACAGCAGCGTCTTACTAAGGGTGTCTGGAATTTGTCGCTGAGACACCTCAACTGATTACTTAGTAATTAATGTAATTGCATTTGATTTCACAAAAGTCAGATCCAAATTTTGTACACAAATACAGATGCGAGCAAGTATCGTCATGGCAGAAATAGCTGAAAAATAGCATCGATCATTATACAATAAAGCAGAACAAAATACAAAGATGTGTTGTAGTTATTGATGTAATTGTTTATTCAACATCTGCGGTTTATGCTGGAACAGTAACATTTATTGGTGCATTGTCAGCATTGTGATGTCAGTCGCAACTGGAATTTGTGTATCTGATGCAACGTATATTGCCGGTATTCTAAATATCATCGCAAAAATTATCATCATGCAAAATCGATAAATTACATGATTATACAATGAAATTGACAGCACCTACATCTGCATATTCAAAATTATCATTGAAGATATCAAGAAGCCTTGGGGATGGAATAATATTTCATCAGGAATTTAACAAAATGATCTTGATTTTTAAGTCTGTACAAATTAACAATAATAAATTAATAATGTCAATGTCGAAAGAATTGCTACAATAGATTGTTACTAATACAGCATCGTTGAAAACCACAATGATATTGACAAGTTCAACCAATCTTGAGATGAGCGATTCCAGACAAAGAAAAAACACTAGCACAATTATAATTTATTATAGTTGGCCAAATATTAGATCAAAAACTGTTTGGTGGATTACAAGTGCGGGAGGTCGTGGGTTCTATCCTCAGTCGAGTCATAACAAAGACTTACAAAAATGGTACAAACAGCTGCCTCGCTTAACGCTCAGGATTAAGAGGTTAGTGTTAGGACCGTTCGGCCTGATATCAGGATAATGTTACTGGGTAAGACATCATGCTACATGTCTGCGGTATGATGCCCAGTGCTAGACATCATTATAAACTGCCACACTACTTACATCGTAGCCATATGACTGAAAAATTGTTAAAGCTAAGTTAAAATTCTAAATTACAGTCACACTGAAATATTTCAGAAGGGCAATGTTCAGTGCAAACAGGTATAGCAGTTTATGCGTCTTGCCTTATGAATTAAAGTTATTACAACATTTGCCTCTCTCATGTCAATTGGATGCACTCCCTCTTTATCAGGCTGACTAGGCCCATTAATTATGCTAATGAAAGGTCAAACGGACAGCACATTCCTGCCAGCACATATCGCATGCAGACTTTATACGATCTGCATAAAAAGTTACCACAAAGATGACAAGAGGACATATGAATCACAAAATGGCGTGCATCGTAGTGTAAACCTGTACTAAGCTCTTCTGTGCAAAATATGAACTGATATGTAAGCAATTTCTTGTTGAAGTAAACTCGTGCAAGCCTGTTAAAGTGGGCAATAACATTGTTCTCTACCTGTACATAAGGGTGATATATCTGCTAATGTAATATGTGGGTTTCCTTTAAGGATAGACGATATGAACCTGCGCTGAATGCAACGACGAATAATGCACATTGTTCTAGCAGCTTCCGATTGTTTTATGGCGATAACTAAGAGTAACGGCTGTACCGGATTCGGAAAATTCAGGTTTAGCTTTATGTTGATTTGGCAGAATTTTCATTTGTAACTAGAAACATGAAAGGTATAGCACTTGTCTTCATCTAAAAGAGAGATGATGACGAAGTGGAAACATAAAGTTACAAATTAATGTAAAGTATGACAAAGCATGGAAATTGTTTATTGAAAATGAAATAGTACAATAATAGATAAAATGTAGTTTTTAATAGTAAATATGTAAGCACTATACTAAAGGAAACGATATAGTTAGATACCACTATACAAATAGCATCTACTTCAGTTGCAGAGTAATGTGCTTTAGGTTGTAATTAAAAGTGTAAATTTATTTTAAATGTAGCTTCGAAAAATGATTCTTTTATATTATGCAGACTGCTTAATATTCGTCTCTCCACTGACAACACACATTTTGCCAGCATTCCTTTAAAAATATTGTACTTGTATATATTCCATATAGAGAAGCATAATAACCAACGTAAACCGTTATAAAAAACATCACATGCTTTTGCATAAATTTTCTCATTCATGATCCTATATGTACAAAATACATATTACAACATCGTGATTTCGAAAAGAATAACAGGGAATTCAAAGAACAATGTATACATTTATGTACAAGCATGTACAGTGAAGTACAGAAATTATTTTTCATCAGACCTTTATCATCAGATGCATTTCTGTTTACAATATAAAACAAATAAACAACCTTTTACTCACAGTCGTTACCACAATTATTGACTATAACATCGATTGCTTTTACAATCATTAGCACTTGAAACGTTTTCATTAAGCTATCTCATTCCTGTTCCGTGACATCTTTAATAAACTGAACTCCTAAATGTCCAGATAGAAGACATAGCATATTTCAGTCTTTCTTCATTGGTGGTGTCAAACTAGATTGTGTATTGGACGGTTAAAAAGTTATTCAAGTCTGGAAGTATATCAGCATTGATGTCCATTAAGGCTTCAACACATCCAAACGGCTTAATTTACTTCACTATATGAATACGATTACAAAATCGAAAACCAAGTAACGAAAATCAGTGATTCCGGAACTACCCATTATTACGAAATTATACGTTTCACATCTCTTTTTAATATGCATGCTTAGTGAAAGCTTTTTAAAATAAAGTATGGATTATTTTCAGATTGAATAACTAGATAACGCCGAAATTGGCATGAATTGTTTACACTACGCACATCAAGCTGATCTACTGATAAAGCTGATACATATTTATGTGAACTACATTATTTACCTTTGAGGTATATTCTTGAATAGAACCTTTAAAAGTAATATTTTATTTAAAGAAATAACCTTTAAAGGTAATATTTTATTTAAAGAAATAACCTTTAAAGGTAATATTTTATTTAAAGAAATAACCTTTAAAGGAAATATTTTATTTAAAGAAATACCGTTTCAAATGTGTCGGCCACTGCAGGTTATAATCTTCACTGTGGATCATACAAAGTATCTTATGAGGGTATTAGGCTGCAAGTCTGATGTCATTATTGATTGTTCGTAGTGAATATATATATATATATATATATATATATATATATATATATATATATATATATATATATATATATATATATATATATATATATATATATATATATATATATATATGCACAAATAAGGAACACTTATAAACCTATATTGTCACTATATTCAGTAAATACCTGTTACATTATAATATGATAATACAAGATCCAAGACGCAGAGCAAATAAAACAGTCGCAAAATACAACATGAAAATTGCCAATGGTTTACATAAAAACATCTTTCAACCTAAGCTTAATATGAACATCGGTAGAAAACTTGAACTTCTAGACGTTTTGATTAAAAGAATTATGTTTGTTTATTACTTGCCGGTCGTGACAAATTTATAATGCTTTTAATAGCTGCAGCTTTAATGCTCCTTAAGGCCAGATGCTAGTACCAACTAATATAAATGTTAGTACTCATTAATATAAATGCTAGTACTCACTAATGGCCAAATAGGCATGCTTAATACATATCAAAACTAATGGCCAAATAGGCATACTTTATACATATCAAATCTAATGGCCAAATAAGCATACTTTATACATATAAAATCTAATGGCCAAATAAGCATACTTTATACATATCAAATCTAATGGCCAAAAAGGCATACTTAATACATATCAAATCTAATGGCCAATTAGGCATACTTTATACATATGAAATCTATTGGCCAAATAGGCATACCTAATACATATCAAATCTAATGGCCAAATAGGCATACTTAATACATATCAAATCTAATGGCCAAATAGGCATACTTTATACATATCAAATCTAATGGCCAAATAGGCATACCTTATACATATCAAATCTAATGGCCAAATAAGATTACTTAATACATATCAAATCTAATGGCCAAATAGGCATACTTAATACATATCAAATCTAATGGCCAAATAGGCATACTTAATACATATCAAATCTAATGGCCGAATAAGCATACTTAATACATATCAAATCTAATGGCCAAATAGGCATACTTTATACATATCAAATCTAATGGCCAAATAGGCATACTTTATACATATCAAATCTAATGGCCAAATAAGCATACTTTATACATATCAAATCTAATGTCCATATAGGCATACTTTATACATATCAAACCTAATGGCCAAATAGGAATACTTTATACATATCAAATCTAATGGCCAATTAGGCATACTTTATACATATCAAATCTAATGGCCAAATAGGCATACTTAATACATATCAAATCTAATGGCCAAATAGGCATACTTTATACATATAAAATTTAATGGCCAAATAGGCATACTTTGTACATATTAAATCTAATGGCCAAATAAGCTTACTTTATACATATCAAATGATCCAACCTTACTACGGTAACAGCCTAGTACAGTGAGGTGAACTAGGACATATGAGTCATTAATTGGCTGAAGACTAATTAATCTGAGTTCAGCGATATGTCCTTGAAAGTTCATTGTTCCATACGGGTTGGATCACTGAGCTACGCCTGTATGCTCAGCCATGCTGTACGCCTAATATGTGTTACATTCTATTTTTGTTTCAACCTGCCCATTTACAAAATCTGTCAAATATTTTAAACATTTATTTAAACATCGTCATGACACAATAATAAAGTTTTAATGGGGTACTGGTAATTTTCCAGATGAGGGAATATTATGTGCAAATTACTTCAGTTTGTGTTTCCTCAAAACATAACTATGTTTCCCTTCGCGTTTTCCAGTATTTTATATATATATATATATATATATATATATATATATATATATATATATATATATATATATATATATATATATATATATATATATATATATATATATATATATAGAGAGAGAGAGAGAGAGAGAGAGAGAGAGAGAGAGAGAGAGTTTATTACAAATAAATGGCACCCATCGCCTTGCCTGCACGCATCAGTCCATATACCATCACGACTAAGCACGCATCTAGTCGTGACGGTATATGGGCTGATGTGTGCAGGCAAGGCGATGGGTGTCATTTACTTGCGGACCTGGGTTCGAAACTCCGTAGAGTACGAATTTAATTTCTCTAACCTGTATGATAGTCTTGTTTGTATTAAACTATTTTTTCTACCCACTATTATCAAGATTATACTACAGAATCTGTTCTGTCTGGTATATATATATATATATATATATATATATATATATATATATATATATATATATATGACTGTGAAGTATTAGTATTTCTCTAGAAAACGTGGGCTCACACCACTAAAATTAACTGGCTGTATGCAGGAGATGATGGAAAGCATTGGTGGGAGCCGCAATCCTTTGCCAGAAAGATTTCATTTTAACGATATGTAAATATGAACAGAGAAATTTTAATCAAGGGTATATACAAATTATTTATCCTGACGCATCCGGGAACTAAAATATGATGTGTTAAATTAAAATTAAATGCTCTGGGTTGACATACAAGTAACTTTAATATCTCTCGTTAGATGGCAGCGTGATAAGGGTATGCAAAATACAATAAATGACAGCATATATGATAATAACTGAAGGTGCATTCAACATATTGAACCATAATTTCTACAACTCTGAAAACTTCCGGTGGAATGAGTGAGCGTCTTCCACTAATGCAGGAGATCGTATCGATATAACTAAAATTGTAAAAGCTAAGTTAAAAATCCATCACACACACACACACACACACACACACACACACACACACATACACACACTGTACAATTCTGCCAACTTGCATGTCATATCCCAGTAACTTAGATTCCTCAGTGTTTATAATCGTCTGATATAATAGGATTGATTATAGATGTGGCAATATTTAGGAAAACATTGTAAATGGACATTTCCTGATCGATTTCATTTTTTAACGTTGCATTTGTCAATGTCAGCGATGACGCATCCAATGAAGAATTCTCTCTTCTAAAACTTTTCGGTGCAATTCAAAATAAAAGCTAGTATAGAAACAAAAGAGTATGCCATGACAGTTTATTCATTTATTCACCGGATACGAAGCTCAGAAACTCGTTACAATCTCTCAGTGATTGAACTTTTGTTTCGACTCGCTGTCGTTTCTCTCCCTTTAGATTACTGATATATATGGCAGCTAGGAACTCCACCATCACTTTGTGACTAAAAGAAAAGTTTTCAATGAGACCTTCATCAGATTCAACAGTAGACACGAGATTAATTTCCTTACAAAAGCTTAGTATAAACTGATGATCAGCTCCATTGGGAACGTTTTGTTTACTAAATATATCTTCAAAGTCCTGTTCAAAAACCATGGTTCTATCTCTGTTCAGTTCCATTAGCCTAAAAGCTATCTGTCCTAAAAATTGTACAATTTTTCCGTAGTAAATTATGAATAGTTTACCTTTGAATACCATATTTTTATCGAAATCGAATCTGAAAGCATTGGATGCAATCGATTTTCTTTTCCATTTCAGTTGATTTTCTAAGAAATTAAGCAAAAACTCGACTCTTGTTGGTGGTAGGACGCAGTACTTCTTCCAAATTTTCACGAGAAAAGGGAAGAAGACGGGGTCGGTCGCAAATTTTTCTAGCTTTTTTTCTCTGATTGATGTGAAAAACTGATCAATCATGTCCTGTGGAAACCCATCAGATTTAAGGATCTTTTGTGCACGCTTTTCCATTTCCTTGACATCGAGGCCTTTTACATGAACTATCCTATGAACTGAGGTTTCTTGATAGGACCTGCTCCATGTATGGGGTGTCGATGTGACGATCACTACTGTTTGGTTTAGATCCTCATCAGACAAAATATTCGTTACATTGGAAGGATTCCCACGATATTCATCAAGACTCTGAATGATAATGATCGTCTTGTACTTCTTAACGTATTCCTTGATGTCGATTTCCAATTGATCAATTAATGAAATATGTAGGTATTTAAGTAAGTCATTTAAGTCAGAAAAATTCTGAACTTTGCTTAAAGATATATTAAAAAGAAGTTGATACTCTTTTAGAAATGATATATTATCATTATCATAATGGTTAGATGAACAACTTTGATTCCTATCAATATGTTCTTGCCCATGCACCTTACACCATTCATGTATTAGTGTATCACACCAAGTCTTTTTTCCACAACCCACCTCTCCTTGAATAAGAATTCTATTCAGAGGTTGTCCATTTCTAGATAAAACCTTGCTGTATATATTGATATCAATTTCAGGCACCGGTGTAATTCCATCAGTGATGACAGTTTGTAGCTTTAAATCGCTCTCATCCACTTGCTTTTGTGGTTGTGTTTGGTAAAAATGAGCCAGCTCTTTGGTCAATGAGTGCACGTCTAAAATATTAAAAAAGCAAACTATACAGTAACAAATGGTGCATAAAATACTATGCAAAAAATACTTTAAAAATGCTCCTCAATGTTGTATCAATTACAAAATGATTTAATATTTCACTGCATCGGTAGGAAGAAAATCAAACTAAACACTGCAGGTTGGAAGAGTAGTATCTTTTTGCCACCCTGGAACTTCAGTTCTTACAGGTCACCAAGCAAAAATTAGAACAAACGAGACCTCCAGCAAACTGAGACTTTGCTGGAGGTCTTACTGGTTGTATGTCCTCTTTAGATAACACAAAAGCTAAAGAAAAAGAGCCACAGGTTTAGCAATAAAAACAATCAAGAAATCTTCATCTCCTTGCAAGAAAGAACTTGCATTATTGTTTGAACCCAGACAATTTAGAAGCGGCATGAATAAATGAAAGCGTAAATGTAATATTTTAATCCGATTGCCTAGTCTTTTGATTAGACAGAAGCTTTATGTACTGAGTACTGTGAATACTTGATTTTACACTTTCTATGGTCAACAGTAAATTTAAATTTTCATGACAAGATGAAAACCAAACTGTGATACAAATTTTTAACTGCTTTGATTATATATATATATATATATATATATATATATATATATATATATATATATATATATATATATATATATATAGTTTTATTCATATTTTCATTCTTATGTGTAAACACGTTAATGAAAATCCTAAATATTAAAAATAATATATATGAAATAGACATTTGATAGTGTTTGTTCAACAGTTGATCAGAACTTAAACTATATGATAAATAAATAGTAAAACATTATGGTGTGCGAAAGTATTTAAAACTAAATAATTATATGTTATAACATTAATTTGAGATACTCTGTGCATTTTTTAAAATTATTGGATATAATTTTATAATATTAATAATACTAACATTAATTAAACTTTAATTAAAATAATATTAAATAATATACAAGTATTATTAACTAATTGTAAACTGGTGACATAATTTAAAAAATATATCATTAATGAATGTTGTACAAAGTTTTGGAATTAAGACCTTTTGTATATACTTTTTTAAGACGGTGAATCCAATAGGTTTTCTTTAATTATGTATATTATGTCAATTATTCGTTAAAGAATAAGACAGATTAAAATGTAAGTGTGACGTCACCTTGTTTATGTCATATTGTTTATTTATCATTTTTAGAAACATAGCATATTTAAAGACGTAAACATTGGTATTGAATTCATTATGAAATCAGTCTGATGAAGCAATAAAGCGAAACCGGTCACACATTCTACGTGTTGGTGTTTTTATTATTATTATTATTATTAATATTATTATTATTATTAATATTATTAATATTATATATATATATATATATATATATATATATATATATATATATATATATATATATATATATATATATATATATATATATATATATTGGTACCTATTTAATTGCGATATACTGTGATACGAATTCTGAACTTGTCTAAGATGCTTTTAATATATATTGGCACTTATTTAGTTACGATATACATTGATAAATATGTTGCAGGCGAAATAAATAAAATCTGACCTAGAGCAGTCTCCAGCAGGGTGATGCGCTCTGTCAAGAAATAGAAAGCAGATAGGTATAACGGTAATAACACATGGTAATTTATTGTACGGAAATTGTACAACTTACAAAAATGTATTTCAGCACATGTAGATAGAATTTCATCTCTTTTAGTGAGCATAATTTAATTTTAAATGTTTTTTTCTTCACTCTTACAAATGGCAAAAAAACCAAAGCAACACCTGTATATGTTAAACTATACAGGTAAAGATATTCCCGAATCGCTACAATCTATCTATTTGATGGTATTAAAAAGGGCTATTACGTTAACTGGAATTTTGCAATTTTTCTGCAAATTATCAGTTAACTGCTGTTTACATATGCTTAATGGGGGGTGATTATGTGCAACTAATTTGACTAGAAGAAAAGAAGACAAGTGTAAGGGCACTGTTGTGATAGGGTTAGTGTGGAATCCATGCCTGAACCAGCAGAACGTTATCTTTTACCACTGATCAGAAGTCGGAAATGGCCAGAAAAGCACTGCAAAAATGTTATTAACTAATAGATTACTGGATACCATTTTGTTTAATGGTCATATGGAACAATTAATGTTTTATTATAAATGGAGGTCGCTTAAATCCAACGATATTTGACTATTTTGTATATTTGTCGTAAAACACGTATCAACTCTTAGATGGAAGAGACCTAAAAAACTGGAACATTCTGTTAAATTGAATTTAGTGATGTTCGATGACGATGCACTGTTATTGTCAGAACCATTGTAAATTGTTATGTACAAAAACAGGCGTATTTAGCTTTAGGGCAACATGATATATATGTTTGCTGATAAGATATGACCGTTTGAAAGCTTACGACGCACTTTATAGAAAAAAAAAAAACAAACGACAAATGTAGCAATTAGGTAATTGGATTAAGGAAAGAAATGCTTAAAACAATTGCTAGATATTCAACAATTTTACAAAGATGTCGGACTTCTACCCAAGAATATCCAGTGATCAAGTAATCCTTTATAAATCTATTGGTTCTCATGTACTGTTTATATAATAGGTAACGTAATTTATGCAATGAAAAGATATATATATATATATATATATATATATATATATATATATATATATATATATATATATATATATATATATATATACACACACACACACAAAGATGTCTGACATTTACCCAAAGATATCCAGTGTTACAACCTTAAAATACAAAATCATAAAATAACAAAGAGCAGAATTTTCCAGAAAATACAGCTGTAATTAAGGCAGACAAAACAAATAAGACTATGCAATAAAAATGAAATAAGACGATTCCAGGCAGCAGATTATTTTTTCTTGGTGTGTACTAATGAATATAAGCTGTTATTTCATGCATTGTGTGAAAATGGTCAACATGCATTGTGTGAAAATGGTCAACATGCATGGAAAAATCAAGTAATCCTTTTAAATCTATTGGTTCTCATGCACTGATTATATAATAGGTAACTTAATTTATGCAATGAAAAGAAACATACTTACGGCGAACGTTCTCATCCATTTTTAAGAAAGCTATTGAAAAATAAAACATAAGCAATTATAATATCTTCCAATGATGATTAGATACAATTATAGTCGTGCATCTAGCATTATCAATTAATGTAACACTTACAGACAATTCTAATCAACAATTAAACACGGATATAACACAGACAATTCTAATCAACAATTAAACACGGATATAACACTTACAGACAATTCTAATCAACAATTAAACACGGATATAACACTTACAGACAATTCTAATCAACAATTAAACACGGATATAACACTTACAGACAATTCTAATCAACAATTAAACACGGATGTAACACTTACAGACAATTCTAATCAACAATTAAACACGGATATAACACTGACAGATAATTCTAATCAACAATTAAACACGGATATAACACTTGCAGACAATTCTAATCAACAATTAAACACGGATATAACACTTACAGACAATTCTAATCAACAATTAAACACGGATATAAAACTTATAAACATTCTAATCAACAATTAAACACGGATATAACACTTGCAGACGATTCTAATCAACAATTAAACACGGATATAACACGTACAGACAATTCTAATCAACAATTAAACACGGATATAACACTTACAGAAAATTCTAATCAACAATTAAACACGGATATAACACTTACAGACAGTTCTAATCAACAAATAAACATGGATATAACACTTACAGACAATTCTAATCAACAATTAAACACGGATATAACACTTACAGATAATTCTAATCAACAACTAAACACGGATATAACACTTACAGACAATTCTAATCAAAAATTAAAGACGGATATAACACTTACAGACAATTCTAATCAACAAATAAACACGGATATAACACTTACAGACAATTCTAATCAACAATTAAACACGGATATAACACTGACAGACAATTCTAATCAACAATTAAAGACGGATATAACACTTACAGACAATTCTAATCAACAAATAAACACGGATATAACACTTACATACAATTCTAATCAACAATTAAACACGGATATAACACTTACAGACAGTTCTAATCAACAAATAAACATGGTTATAACACTTAGAGATAATTCGAATCAACAATCAAACATAGTTATAACACACAAAACATTTTTAATTAACAACTAAACTTGCATATAAGACATCGCCTGATTCTAATCAACAGTTAAAAAAACTGTGTACAATGCATAGAGACGATTCCAAATCAAGAAACAGGTATATGACACTTTGTTCCTTTCAAAATAGTGCTATTAATAAATGGCCGACATTTGCTATATTATATTACTTCTAGCTCTCGAAAGGAATAAAATTGTTAGATGAAAATATGCAAAGATTGCTTTTAATATTTGAAATGTTAGTAAAAGCACTCCGATTACGAAAACATAATCTAAACTAGTTTCTTTATATTTACAGAATCAAATATATGAAAAATAAGGATAGAATGTAATAAATTGCATGCTTACGCTCTGCTTCTTTCACAATGTCTTTGCTTTTCTGTAACTTTCTACGTAAGATAAGCGTGACAATCACTGCCATGACTAACATGAGTATTACCAACCCTATGCCAATCCATGCTCCAACTGGAAGTGAAGTCTTTATTTCATTTGTTTGAGGCTCTGAAAAATATTTGCAACCCTTGTATAAATTTAGAAGTCTTACTTTTGATTTTTCTCAAACAAAGTACGATGACCCATTAATACAAATCAAAGGTGAAATTTCTTGAAAACGACCAATATAATCGTCCTTGTCTCATTCAACACAACGTTTATAGCATGAACCGGTAGATTTTTATTCTAGTCAATGAATGTGATCACTATAAATTAAAATGCTAGAACTTCAGGATTGCTGACAAGATATATGAAAGTTATGACATTTTTTTTATTAATTGGCGACAGCATTAGGCCATAAAAATTTAAAATTTCAAACTTTATACATGCACATTGGTCTTGTGACCAACTTGGTTGGACCAATATTTTGCAGATCAAAAATGTATGATTTAATAATGCAATTCGGCAAAATCATTTGCTCATACATTGGTAACTGGTTTGAGTGGAATATTTGCAATGCAATATTCAACTGAAAGGATGGGTCAAACTGAACAATAATTTGCACAATGTGGAAGAAAAATGACTTCAAATGCAAGATATATAATCTCATTACGTCAAAACATCACTTGGATTATATTTTGTCATTTGAAACGAACTGCACTTGCAAGTTTAATATTTTTCTTATAAATATAATCTCACATAGCAGATATATACCAAATAAATACCAGTACAGATATACACAACCAGATACCAGAACAGATATATACCAACTATATACCTGTAGAGATATATACCAGATAAATACCAGAACAAATATACCCAAACTAGATGCAAGAACAACGATATAAGAACTAGATACCAGTACAAATATACCCAAACTAGATTGCCAGAACAGCAAAATACCAACTAGATACCAGTACAGATATATAACAACTAGATGCCAGCACAGATATACACTACCTAGATTCCTGTACGGATATATATATATATATATATATATATATATATATATATATATATATCACCTAATTGCCAGCACAAACATATACCAATTAGATGCCATTGCATATATATATATATATATATATATATATATATATATATATATATATATATATATATATATATATATATATATATATATATATATATATATATATATAACAACCAGACGTCAGTACAGATATATACTAGCTAGATGACAGAACAAATATTACAGTAATGAGAAAGAACAGTGTCATTATTTATGAAGATTTTCATTTTTAGTTCATGGAAGATAAATTTTGAGGAAGATGTTACTGATTTCGTTCATATACCTCGTTCCAATCCCCTTTTTGTGCTACGAATAAACTCATCATTAGAGCGTGATCTCAACATATCTCACTCTTCTGTCAGGTATGTATCAATTATCATTCTCTATGATTCATACGATTAATGTTTTATCTATGTAGAAAGCTTTCTACCATTCTTCATTGATGACATACTACTGTTAGTTTAATCGACTTTTGAAAGCTTATGATTTAAGTAACTTGCAATTTTAAATGGATTTGTTTGGTTTCCTGTGTATATAGAACTTCATAGTAATCGACTTTATGTCTGGAATCGAAAAAGAATACTTGCGAAACTTTTGACTTGTACAAAAATAATATCGACAAAATAACGTAGGCTTGCATGTCCTTTGTCAGGTGCAACAACATAATTGAAATGCAAGCTGATATTCTTACGTCTGTCTGCTTGAACTATGTAGGGTTTACATAGAACTTCCCTGTTACCCTTAAAACATCTATCAACAGCTGGTCCTATTACACACGCTTTATACGTTCCTTCTTTGTCAGTGTTGCCAAGCATCAGTGTGTTATAATTGCTGACCTAATTTCAAAGAAAATATATAAACTTTCAACAAGGGAGTATTTTGAGTTAAACTATTACCACATCAGCAAAATTACTTATGTTAAGGAACACATACAAAGTAAACTAAGGATAAAGTTGTTTTAAGATGTCTCATGTTCAAATAAATACATTGAGAAGGTTGATAAAAGGTATAATAAAAGGTATGATAAATTAAGAATACCCCCCAGTATCAAATGCTACACAGCCATTGCATTTACAGGTCAAAAATGAAAATTTGTCAAGTTTAAATATAAGAAATAAAATTGCTAATTAGGATAAGAGCATAGTTGAGCAATCTTAAATCATTTAGAATCAGTACAACTAATTAATAATTATGAAAATATCTAATACTGAGGAGAATAACAATCTCCCCATAATGCTTAAATTCGTAACATTTTAGAACCAGCAACACAAACGCAGTGTTATGCAAATATTAACCCCTTCAACTGGTATAAAAGGCAATAAAATGGCATAACAAACGTGCAGTGATCTCAGATCTCTCAAATGGCAAGTGTTTATCTGCTAACAAAAAATCAATACAGATTCAAGTCCAACATTGTAGACTTATTATAAGCATTTCCAACTTCAGCTGATTCAATAGAATATAAGGTTTATCATCTCTTATGTACGTTATAAATACTGTAGTAAATATCCGAGTAACATGCATTAAAATTAATACTTCTCTAATCACATCACTCAGAAAGCAAACACTTGGATCAACAAAACTCTCCTGACATGCACAATAATAATCCAATTACAATGCAGGAAATGCCAAATAGTTATGGATATCTATAACAACGCTTCTGAATACTGGTAGGGATGAAATGGAACAAGAAGGAAAACTTATTCAATCAAGTGCTTTATTCATAAAAAACACTCGCATCAATTATATATGACTAAGTGCATTTTAGTTTAGAGATTTTAGATTAAAAAATCTTAAAGAACGAAAATTAAACAAATTAATTAATTACCAAGTAATAGTTCTTTTTGTATTTCCATAAACTGGATAATGACAAAATGTATAACCTTTCTTAAAATGAATCAAAAACACTAAAAAAAGACCCTATATGTGTAAGAAAAGAACCTTTGAATATGTTAGTATACGTGTTTAGTTCGCCTGATATACGTTTATTTGAGATTTAAAAATATTAAATTGTCAAAAATCACTTTGGAAGAGAATTTACCGCTTTATTTCGCGTGACGTTCCAGATCAGTATCGGTGATGGTTTTCCGCATCCTTGTTCAGAGTGTAAAAAGGCATGAAGTTCGTCATGGCTGGCATTAATATCAGGTTTACAGCAACCTTCTTCTTCTAATGGAGAAACTGTAAACAAGATATCATTATTTAATAAGTCACTCGAATCGAATGGAACCTTTTATATGTAATAAGAAGAAGAGAAAAGAGAGAAATAAAATAAATAGTAAAAAGATAGTGAAGGCAAAAGGATATATAAACATCGACACAGTAATAAAGCACTGCTATTGTCAGACACAGATGCAACTTTGTAACGAATATATCGAAGCTTGAAGTTCATGAAAATGGCACTCTACAATATTGAACCCTGTATATTAGAGACCAGAGGTTGTTTTTAACGTGTACACAGGCTCCGAATTTGCAGGAACTATATAGATACAATCTTCGAAGCGTGCCTAATAAGCAAAAATATATATGTGCTTTTGCGTTGGAATAATTGTTATGAAATACGAATATATTAAACTCGTCTATAAACACACAAAGAAATTTATGTAATATGTTTCATATTAAACCGACAAAAAGTATCAAGAAACTTTAAATTATACTCTTGTGGCAAAATGGCATTCATCAAAATTGTAACAAACTTTCAGTGGAAAACAAAACAAAGAGCATTATATATATATATATATATATATATATATATATATATATATATATATATATATATATATATATATATATATATATATATATATATATATATATATATATACACACACACACACACACACACACACACACAATGCCTTCATTGACCTGACAAAGGCGTTTGACCTGATCAGCCGGAGCGGGCTCTTAAAGCTCCTGAAGAAGGTTAGCTGTTCCCCCATCGACTGCTCGCTGTCATCATATCATTTCACCAGAACACTCAAAACACATTGCGCTTCAACATCAGAGGCCTTCCCAGTCAGCAGTGGAGTAAAGCAGGGTTGTGTCCTTGCATCAACCTTCTTTGCCATCTTCTTCTCCTTGATCCTCCAGTACGCCTTCAAGGACTGCAATGAGGGAATGTACATCCACGCCAGGGCAAACGGCATACTGTTCACCATCAAACGTCTCCGTGCAAAGACCAAAGTCGCAGAGGTTCTTATCCGTGAATTGCTCTTCGCCGACGATGCAGCCTTGACATCACATACGGAAGATGGACTTCAGCAGCTGGTATGTCGACTCTTACACGCCTGTAAAGAGTTTGGAGTGACCATCAATTTGAAGAAGACGAATGTCATGACGCAGGATACAGACTCCCTTCCAACCATCACCATTGATGGGTACAACCTTGAAGTTGTTGAGAACTATACATATCTTGGGTCAACCATCTCCAGCTCGCTCTTCATTGATGCTGAGGTGAATGGCAGGATTGCTAAGGCAGCAGTAGTTATGGCAAGACTGAAACAGAGGGTCTGTAACAATCCCAACCTCACTGAGAAGACCAAACTGCGTGTCTAACAGGCATGTGTGCTTAGCAAACTCATCTACAGTAGCGAGGCATGGACCACCTACACGAGCCACGAAAGGAAACTCAATAGCTTCAATCTGAGATGCCTGCGCATTCAGTGGCAGGACAAAGTACCCAACACAGGTTCTGGAACGGGTCAGCATGAATAGCATGTTCACCATCCTCAGCGAGAGGCGCCTTCGCTGGCTCGGCCACGTCAGGAGAATGGATCAACGCCGCATTCCCAAGGAACTGTTATACGCCGAGCTAACAGAAGGCACACGACAGACTGGACGGCCACGTCTGCTATACAAAGACGTCTGCAAGAAGGACATGAAAACGTCCAACATCGGCGTCAACAACTGGGAGAGCTGTGATAGCTGTACTAACAACCGCTACGAGTGGCGACTTGCTGTCAGACAAGGCATTCAGAAAGCCGAGGAAAGGATAAAAGCAAACCTCACTACAAAGAGAGGCAGGAGAAAGGCGAAAAAACATCAAAAATCACCCTTCACCTGTCGCAAGTGCAACAGAGATTGTTACGCAAGGGTCTGACTCTTCAATCACTCGCGACGGTGCAGATAAGGCACCAAAACAGGAAGCTACACAATCGTCTCTCGAAGACGGACGGGTGCCAACATTATATATATATATATATATATATATATATATATATATATATATATATATATATATATATATATATATATATATATATATATATATATATATATATATATATACACATATACATTCTCATTAGAACCAAAGTAGTAAATGAAAAACAAATGATACTGAGCATTGTAAAAGTAAAGTGAAAATCTAGTTTTCTTTTGCTAGTTATACAAGCTGCGTTGAATAGAGAAATAAGACATAGGTAACGACAACAGTTATCGTTGTAGAGACACTTCAGTATCCTTATAGTTTATTACGACCAATAAACGTAGGCACAGATGATGAACTGGTCGTGTCAGTTGTGCATTGATCGCTTGTAGATGTCAAACTTTACTGTGTTAGTATAGTACAGAGTCATGGCTTACAGTAACAACTAGAAACAACAATTCTTTACACTGAACGTTTTTGATTGGAACTGAGCCTTTAAAATCCTTTCTTATAATTACGGACACCTTCATAATGGGATAAGATATACTTGTGCAAATAGTTTCATCTACCAGATAGCAAGTGGCATCAACACCTGTATCATCTAACGTATCAGTTCCTTTGGGGTGACGTTTCAGAGAATTAATAGATGGACATAAAACTAAGTTTTGTTGAATCTCATTCAAACAATATTTATGAAGCATGAGAACAATTCATTTAATTTCATAATATCACTTTCATCCTGATTTCATAAATTAAAATTACTTATTCATGTTATGATTTGCACTGGGTCATGTGCACACTGATTACAAAGTCATGAAATTTGTAGAATTGTATTGTTTCATTCCGGTGACAGATTTCCCTGAATTTATATATGTTTCAGTTAAAATATTTTCTTAATGGTTATTTTTGCGCTTTGAATCTCAAATTATATGAAGAAAATATTAACAAATTTTCAGGATCAGATAAATTTTGCAATAGATCGATTTTTGTGCAAACATCTGTTCATTTTTAAAACTAAATTTACCTTAAGTATGTTTATATATATATATATATATATATATATATTATTAGGTAGAAAATTATGAGAATACAATGATAAAGTTCCTAGGTATTTTTAATAACGCTAATTGTTGTGTCATGGATGTTAGCTCCTGACAATCATTCGCAAGTCTCCACATCGTGAAATGATAACATAAAGAAAAGGCATAATAAGGTTCATACTGATTCACAATTATTTCCAAGTTACACTGGATGTATCCTAATGTAAAACACTTTGTCATTATAGATCAAAGCAAGCAAATGCATACTTCATATAATGTTCACCTTAATTAGACTGTTGTAGTAAATATTTACATACATACAATCATAATTTACTTACTGTAAACAGTGAGGTTCAAAGTCAACTTTGGGTCGGGTTCTGAACTACTTGGAATGCTGGGAATCAAAGTATACAGTCCCTCATCACTGGATTTTACATCACGTAGAAGAAGGCTATCATTTATCAGCTCGATTCTGTCTTTGTATGCGGACTCTATTGTTAATCCATCCGTATCTTTCCAATAGGCTATCCGTATCGCTGAACGATTCACCCCAGTAAACCAAGTTTTGGCCTTAACATATTCTCCAGGATCGACCTCATATTCCCATGTGAGTAGGACTTGTTCTTTAACGCAGGAGACAATATTCGTCGTGACAGGTTTCCATGATAGAGCTGAAAATTCATAAAGATATTTGCATTATGCTGAAGGCTACGCATTTATTACTGTAATGAAATAACCATATTTTCGATAGAAAAAATATATACGGAATAGAATATATGCCGATGTCAGTAACACTTAGGTCAATGTATCCATAACTGGTACATAACGAAAAATCACCATGAACGATATATTCTAATATTAACAGTACATATAGTTTGCTTAATAACCGACATTCGAAACAGAAAAGAAACACAGAAATTAGGAATATATACCTTCGTAAATCACTGCATATTGAAAAGCTAGTCGCTCTAATTTATATTTTTTTCCCGACTAATAGTTCATACCAGAAATATGGCACCGAAATTGAAAGATACAGTTTGTTAAAGACCACAATACGTTTGATTGCAAAATTTGCTTATCCCAGCCAATGTAAAACAGTCTAAGCTTCGATTTGCTTCCCTTCACTATACTACCTAGTCAGGATTGTAGGCGATTCGTATAGATCAGCAATCATGTTAGCAAAGGTCTAAAGAATAATATAAGCGATGCAAGTCTAGAACACATGAAATAACACTTTTAGAAGTTAGGCCCTGATAATTGTTATTTATTTGTGTGTCTTGGGGTGAGGGTGGGGTGGATTACACATGCAAATGCTATTATGTCACAAGTTTGTTGTCAACGCCATTTTAAGCACATGACTGTGTCACAGAATAAGGCTATACATAACTTGGTTTTGCCTTGAATCTATTTTCCCACCTTTATTCGTTGTGCAGGCGTACAACATTACCTGGGGTTAATCACTCTGCTTTAGGTAAAGTGATTTCGAAATTACATGCGACGGAAAATCACGGAAAAGCATGTTTGACCATGAATATTATTCACTCCCATGGATTAAAGCTTGATACATTGTGAACTGAGACACAAGTCATTTGGATTTTTTAGTGGTGGGCGTACTTTACACCAACGTCTCAGGCCGTAGAGGTAAGTGTCAAAGTTTTGTTTTATTTGAGTTGTGAACCTTTTCTCGGTTTTATGTTATGTCGGGTGATAAAGCATTGTTACACTGCTTGCTTTGTTATTACCATTTTAGTAATATATAGTTTTGTTTTGTTTTAGCCTATTGTAGCCTGTTTGACATTAATAGGCATTAGTTGACACTATGGGAGCTTAGTGGACTCCATGGTAGTCTAGTGGATATTAGGGGACACTATGGGAGCTTAGTGGACACTATGGGAGCCTATTGTAGCCTATTGGATTGTGGACATTATGGGAGCTTAACAGACATTAAGGGAGCTTAGTGGACATTATTGGGCTGACGGAGTCTTATTGGAACTGACGATGTCTTAGGGGAGATCCAGTGTCCGATAAGAGCTGACTGAAGCTCTCCGTGGTTGGATTGGATGTAGCTATCTGTATTGCAGCATGCCGTCTACGTCTATGTGTATAAGTACATGTATGTATATGAATGAATACATATAAGAGATCTGTGACGTATATGAATGTGGATCGATAAGAAAGGGATCCAGTGAAACTGCAGAGAAATCTTGTTCGTATATTGAATAAACTTTAGAGTGACAGTTCGTATATTGAATAAACTGTAGAGTGACAGTTTGTCAAGTGAATGACTATTCCAGTTTGCAGTGATGTGTGTTCATCTATTTGTGTACTTAGTTGAACGCAATAGTAATAAGAGCATTGCTCATTTTTTTGTCTGTTTGATCTCAAGAGATTTTGTGAATCTCAAAGCTTAATGCGTACAAGAGATCAAGTGAATCTCATTCTTCTTTTTACATGATACATAGTATATATGTGCCTCTTTTTTAGGCTAGAGGCCAATGAGTCACATTTTTGTATTTTTTCTTTCTCATTTCATGAGTGTTTGTAGAATAAATTACATCAATTATATGATAGGAGTGTGAGAATCAGGATATTTGTTTTCATATATATATATATATATATATATATATATATATATATATATATATATATATATATATATACAGGTTAGAGAAATTAAATTCGTACTCTACCGAGTTTCAAACCCAGGTCCGCGAGTAAATGGCACCCATCGCCTTGCCTGCACGCACCAACCCATATACCGTCACGACTAAGCACGCATCACCAATAAATGATGGCACTGAATCGTTGTTATATAAGCTCGTGCGTAGCAGACACACTCGCATGACGACCTAGTAATTAATTCTCATATATACACACAGTCGTTCCAGATTCCTATGAAAGAAATCAAGGTATATAGGATTTTTGTTTTACAAAGAATTATAAATATATACCAGACAGAACAGACTGTGCTATCCCTGGCCTAAGCGCTTTCGACTCTTAATGAGTCTTTTTCAAAGGCAAATACAAAACATAGTTACGACAAACAAATAAACACAAAAACGTTGTGTTTGTAAACCTCTACATTTCTATCTTCACATGTGCTAAAACTATAAATACAACCAGCTTGTATAGACTAGTTCCGCAACTAGTCTATACAAGCTGGTTGTATTTATAGTTTTAGCACATGTGAAGATAGAAATGTAGAGGTTTACAAACACAACGTTTTTGTGTTTATTTGTTTGTCGTAACTATGTTTTGTATTTGCCTTTGAAAAAGACTCATTAAGAGTCGAAAGCGCTTAGGCTAGTTAGTTACTAGTTTCGTACTGTTCGTCGTCAGTTTATTGCATCTATTTTAATTAATCCCTGACAAACGTGATCCCTTGGTGGATCCAGTACGCTTGAGAGGGTTGTTATTCGCCATATGATTTGTATTCTTTATATATATATATATATATATATATATATATATATATATATATATATATATATATATATATATATATATATATAAATAATCTATCTTCTTGCCTTGATATTTTTAATGCAATTTAAATTATTGTTTTAAATATTCCGGATCAAAAGCTCAGTAGAGTTTTGGTTTATATAATCTAAGTACATATTAAGACTTTAAATAAATGTTGCTTAAACGTGACACACATCTGTACTTGAAATTGACACATTAAAATAGTCATACGGACCTGTGCTTGAAATCGTCTCACCTACCTGTGTTCATTATGGAGCCGTGACACATACCTGTATTTGAAATCGACACACATATCTGTACTTAAATGTGCAGGGTCACACTTATTGTCAAAACGAGACTGAGATTACAAGTATATGTTTTTCATTCTGGCGTTTTACCTGTAGATTGTACATACCGTGGGCAAATTCGAATTGAACGGCCAAAACACCAATGAGTATGACGTCGGATATTGACCACTGATGCCTCATATCTTCAAACCGGAACCTGACACTGACATAAATGTATATGATAATTAAAACGGTGCACGGATGAGTCTTGTACAAAAGAAAACAAATCATACTTTACACAATGTAGTAGACAATTTTGTCAAAATTACACATATCGATCGCACGAAACACAATAAACAGGTATACCAAAGAGTATACAAAACTATAGGGCCAATAAAAGAAAGTAGTGAAGCATTTGGCCATACTATAGTGAAAGAAGATATTTGATTCGTTACTAATTCGTTTAAATGGTGCAAAATTTACTAATATTATAACTACTGATTTGTTGATTAAGATGATAGAACATATTAAATTAGAAGACACTGAAAATATAATTCCCTCTGTTTACTAGCGATGTATGGCAGGCACGAAAGGATAAATGTTCATTTTATAATGGAAATCAATGAAACACGATATGAAAGAAGTGTTTGGGATTTTCTGGTAGAATTCATACGGAGCCACAGTGACTATGTTCAGCGACTTACCAAGCTGTATCACGGTCTGTCCATGTATGCTGTTGTCCTCGCCTGAAATGTATGGAGAATTTGAGATAAAATATTTCCATAAAGCACAAATCCTTAAATATTTCCTTTGGTATTTGTATCAGCTTATGTTTGGAAATATTTCTCAGCTGCATTTCTTAGTGATCACACGACATGAGTTACCATAACAAACCAAGTGGCTCACAAGTTCGACGTAGCATTAAAAAAGCATGTGGTTCATTTTCACAATTGTCTTCTCTTCCCACACCCTGCTTGCTCAAAAGTAAACAAATAATTTCTCTAGAATTGCAATTATCACCTTGAGAAATGCAATATCATGTATTTATGTCTGAAAACAATTTAAATTTAGCAACCAACCTGTTGGGACACATGAAGTTTAATATATTCAACATACATTGACTAACTCGAGTGCAGTCTCATACTTGAAACAGTCATTACAGATCTTTAGCACTTACTTGTTTTTGTATCCAGAAAGAATATCCGATAGGTAAGAGTTTCAAAACTATAATCCTTCTCCAAACACGGTAGTAGAGATATGCGTGATTACTTTTCAACATATGCGATTGAGCAGTTTTCCGTTGATATGTGGCAGTTTCGTTATCTGTTCTTGGTAGAACAAGCATAAATATGTACGGTTGTCTTCATCTTAATTGACCCATATTTTAGATTAAAAAAGAGTACAAATATGATTACGTTATCGTCAATTACCAAAAATAGCCCACATTCCTTCGATTAGCTATCCCTCTGTAAACAATGTTTATGACATAAATTCACATTCTTTATCTTTCCCATTAATCTCGTCTTTTGCAGCCTTTTTATTCAGGCTTAATCAGGGCTCACCTCAAAACTTATTAGCGGTTCACCTCAAAACTTATTAGGGGCTCACCGCAAAATTTATTAGGGGCTCACCTCAAAACTTATTAGCGGTTCACCTCAAAACTTATTAGGGGCTCACCGCAAAATTTATTAGGGGCTCACCTCAAAACTTATTAGGGGTTTACCTCAAAATTTATTAGGGGCTCACCGCAAAATTTATTAGGGGCTCACCTCAAAACTTATTGGGGACTTACCTCAAATCTTATTGGGGGTTCACCTCAAAACTTATTAGGGGATCACATCACAACTTATTAGGGGCTCACCTCAAAACTACCCAGAGTATAAGCCCATAACAATACACTACACACCATCCAAAATATTATATTTTCATTGTGTAAACAACTTCTAGACTACACCGACCTTTCAAACTGGATCATAATAGTGTGGTGGGTGTCATGACTTAAGGTCATGATGCATGAATATACAGTTTCATCTCACTAACCTGGAGGGAGGTTCTAAGAATTTCATATAAAGTGAGACATGAAACGCACAATATTAGACATTGTTCATTTATCATCTATACTGCGAGAACATCTGAAGTGACATAACCTTTACATGAATTGTGCATGTTATGCAATATCAGTATCTGTGGAGAACTAGAAACTCTGTTAATAGCCCAACTAGTTATTTTGGAAGAGGGAAAGGGGTCATTTTGAATATTTTTCCAAACTAGAGTTTAACTTGAACACTGAATTCTGGTCTTGAGAACCATAAGGAAGGTACCACTGCAAACATATAGTTTACTTATGAAGAATGACAAAATATAGATCAATGAAACATGACTCTCATGCACTATTACGAAAATCATATTATCAGCTCCAGTGACATTGACTCAGGACCTTGTTGTGCTAAAATCAATAGGTGCTAACCTCTATCCATGGGAAGCCACAACTGGGGCTAAGAAAATAAAATTCCACAGCAAACAAGACAGGAATACATAGATATGTTGATAAAAATATAAACAAAAAATACAGAATGTATAGTATGTATATTTAATTTATATTGTGTGCTTACTAATTTGTACATGATTTTAAATTGTAAATGGAATATTTAAAAAAGCTTACTTTTGTTCATTAGTGTAAGTTGTAAGCAAAACTAGCATTGTGTTCAAGGTCAGTCTTGTTTACAATTAGATTAAGTTTTTTTTCAGGAATCGTCTTTTAAGTCGTAGGTCAAGTGCAAATGTGTACAAATATTGAGTTGGCAAACAAATAATTCATTCCTGTTGTCAGTCAGTCTGTGGGAATCCAGTTGTGTTTACTATTGTGTTGTTGAAATCAGAAATAATCTGAGAGATATTTAAATTATTCATTCGAATTACTAAAGCGCTTATTGGATTTTGGATTAATACAATATTTTGTAATGTTGTGAATTAATTCAACGACATTCTGGACTGTATCATTAGTACATCAGGACATTCAAGATTATTGTAATATCAAGACAATCAAAGAATTCATTCGGAAATTCTATATTCTTGGAGATGTGATAGGACAGAAAGTTTTTAAAATTTAAATAACAATACACTGTCTTTTGAATTTTCAATCTGTATTTTAGGGAAATAAATTGCTTGTTGGTTTAATTGTTGGTTTCACTTACTTTTTATTATACAGTTTAAAACTTAAAGTCAAAGCATAAATTGGGGACATATCCGTGATCTGAATTTCTTTAAAACATTTCTGAGATATTAAAAAATTGCATTAAAAATTTATAGTTTTAAAATTCATTGTCCCTCGTTTAGATTCTAATTTTATACTTTTGAGAAACTAATAACCATTCGTTTTGTCATCTGAAGTTGAATATTTGTTTTTGTTTTAAATCCCCACCCAGGGAGAATTCGATTCTTTGAAAAAGAATGAGTTGCTTGTGCTTGCCAAACATTGTGATCTTTTGGAAAGGAATGCATCTTTAAGAAAGCAAAAGTATAAAAGATGAATTGATTCAGTATTAATGTAAAATAAACTTTTGGATTCTAGTGCTTTGGTTTTAATTATCATGTCTGTATGTGGTTTCGATAGGAAATTAAAAAACTAAAGCTTTAAACCAAATGGAATTTGAATTTAAAACGTTCTGTTTCCAGGAATTCAAGATAAGACCATTTGTTATATTTGACTGATGAGTGTTGAAGCGATGTATAATATTCTTGAGCGGTACGATTGTTAAATTATCTGCTATGAAATATCATGGCCATTTCCATTTACAACAAACCAAAAATCGCGAAAAGACTTTGGTAAAAACCACATGTAGATATGACCATACATTTAGGTGAATGAGTGACCATGTTGCATATATTCATTATTTTTCATATATTTGAGATAAGACTAGTACCATTTTTATTTATGACCACCTACATATCATACATTTATTTTGGCCAAAACTCCCATGTCCATTTAGAACATGTAGCCATAACAACAAGGGCTGAACCGAATAGGTGATAATCACTACTCGGCTGAAGATAAATATTGGACAAAATTTTCTGCCAAATACGAACACGAGTAGTGTACAAAATGGGTCTACCGACAACACTCAAAATTTCAAATATAAGCAAAAGTTTCAGTTCAGTAATTTAATACATAAATTAAAAGTAAACAGTTAATTGCTTGTAATATTTGCATCTTTATGCCAGTCTGTCTAAACTAGGAATAAAACTAATTTAACTAACTTAGCAATATTTACTTACAGTTCAGTTAACGGATGAATGTTGCGTTAGCTTTAAAAACACCATTAGTTCCATGTTATCAGCATTAAGGCAGATTTTCTTTTCACTGAAGGTGTCGCCAGCTGTACTAAAGAGACGTTCGCTTGGTACGCTCGTAGGAAATCTTGACATGTTTATTTTTCACCAATCCAATTGGTCAGTATCTCTTAGAACACACGGCTCTGTCAGGTAGTTGTTCACTTCTTTTTCTGTGGCTCAACAGGCTGTAGCTGATCACATGAGGTCCAAAAGTCGTTATTTCTCTGTTTGTTTTTGTTGGCAGTTCGTCAGCTGCAGGAAAAACTTCTGACTGCTGCACTGTAGCTGTTGATGACATTGGCTGGCATAGTAATGTAGCAGTCATAATGTCTGTCATGGCTTGTACTTGCTGCATAGTGGTCACAAAAATGTAACTTAAAGCGTATATTTAAGCCAGTTGACACCGCATACATGCTATTTTAAAAAAGCCCGAAAACTTCATGGTTAATGATGATATCAGTTCGCTGACTGTCGTCTTGATGCCCTCATCAGAATCATCTTTCTAAAGATACAAGAAGATAGCCTGAACAGCTGGCAGGATAGCTGAAAAACAGGAATTGCTGCAGCTTATTTCATGGGTCAGTTGTTCAAACGGCTGCAGAATTGCAACAATTTTTGTTGCTAAAGCCCACTGGCTTGTTGTCATGAATAGTGCCTTGTACTTCTCGTCACATTCAGCGACATACACATATACAACACTTTTTTCTCTTTCAAACGATCCAGCATCTGGTACGTCGAATTCCATCTGGTCAATACATCCTGATAAAACTTATGGTTTAGCACTCCGAGATATTCTTGACTGGCATGAAGGCTCGAGGTAGCACATGAAAAATGTCTAAAATGTCCCACAATTTTTCGTGAGTGTTAACATGTCAGCAACAGATGGTTGTGTCAGAATGTAGCCATGCAGAGCCAGCTGCAGTGTGTGGGCAAAACTTACGCTGGAAAGATCTGCATCACATATCGCTGTCACCATGTTGGCACCTCCATCACGTATGACCAAATGGACACGTTGTTTTGCATATCCCTGCGATTTATCATGTCCAGCAGAACATCAGCTAGTGGAGTTCCAGTGTGCTGTCCATCAAACTTTTGACAATGCAGGACAGCAGCATGGCGTGCAAATTTGTCATCGATCCAATGTGCTCATGAAAGATGTTGTCGTTGTCTGCGCCCTCCAAGTATCTGTAGTTCGACACGAAAATTTTGCTTCGGTAATGGCATCCTGTACAACCACTATTGTATTGTTAATGATGTCGCTTAATGTTTTCTGAGTCCTTCCCGTCTGCCGAATGCTAGATGCCAAGCTTACCGAGGCTGATACTGCTCCTTTCTGGTATCTGACCTGTTTTGTACTCGTCCAGGTATTTGGACAACAAATGATTATTCAGTGGAGTTGTTGTGAATGACATCGCTGAACTACAGCCACGAGAAATGACTGCGTAGCAAAAATGGCACATAGGACTTCGCTTATCCATCACTGAACTAACCAACTGTAAGTTGAATTTAATGTAAAATTAACTAATAAGTTTAACTAACAATTCAAGCCTCAAACGCTGAACGTTAACATTCAGTCACTGTACACAAAGAATGAGACTACTGACACTATCCAGGCAGTAGGCAACGCCTGGCTGCAACCACCGAATATATTATGTTATTGAGAGAGCTACTTCAGTCAAGTCGCTGTGGCAGCCGCATATGCATAAACAGATGTCACATGACCACTATTCTTATTAGGTCCGACCGCTACTATTCGGCCAAATACCGAATAGCTATTTGGCTTACTATTTGGCCCCGAACCGAATATGAATCCAATGTTCGGTACAGACCTAATAACAGCGTTTTTAAAATGTCTATCATGTTGACCATGCTGGATATTTGATCGCCAGCATTTGCATTTAGTACCAACTAGACATCAAAAGAAGCCTTCTGGTGAAACCCCGGTGATGAAATTACTTCCCATGTAGGAGGAGTGATGATGGTTGCCATGGTGCCCATATTAGATATCATGTTCAGGACCAACTAGTCAATATGACGTTCTGTTCAGGAGGAAATGGTATGTTGAGATTTTCAAGATACCTGCTGTGGTGATCATATTGAATGACAGATTGGAACCAGTTTCATTTGGGATCGACTTAATGAAATCTCTATGTTGATATGATCATCCATTTGGGAGGACTAGTGTGAACAATTTTTATTGCTGGCATTGTGATTTCCATATTGGATATCATAACAGCACCATTTGTATTTAGGACCAACTAACCCTTGGAATAGATGTATGTGTGAAGTTTTATGGCAATCCTTAAAGTAGTTTAGGTGAAGTTGTGAAACTTGTACCACTGGATGGGTGAATATCATACAACAACAGGCAACAGGTCATCCCATAAGTTCTTTTTGTCTATGACCAGTAGAGCTAATAACATTAATAGTTGGATATATAACTAATTTTATCTAAAACTTGATGAACATTGTTCTTCAACCGTGGTACCTATCTAAAGAATGACAAGCGATACCATTTGCCCTTTGTATTGAAGAGAAGAAAATTTCCAATGATAGTGGCATTTGCTATCACGATTAACAAGTCGCAGGGACATATATATGAACGTGTTCGTTTTTATTTTAAAGTGTCCATTTTCTCTCAGCTTTAAGTGGCATTGTTGCGATCTAAAACGATGAATGGTTCACTTCTAATGTTGGATTCAAAGAAATTTTCCAAAAGTAATAAACACGAATTAGGTTTCTTAGAGTTCCCTTTGCATTGTTACGAAAAGATGGTTTTAGATTTATTATGACTCCAGTTCTAGGATGGGCAATTAAGCTAGTCATAATTATAAAATATCTGCTACTACTGCATTGCTGTTCGGAGATGCCAAGTCCTTATTCAATGTAAACTTACCTCCACTAACTAGTGATTGGAAAGTCAGAAAATAAATTAATATGAAGTCAGCCTGACGCCTTAGTCCTATCAATATAAGGAATATCTCGTTTCATTGAGACAACACAATATTGAAGCTGAGTGGGACGGATTCGTTGAAATAGTAACAGATAAGAATCGGATATATATATATATATATATATATATATATATATATATATATATATATATATATATATATATATATATATATATATATATATATATATATATAAAGAATACAAATCATATGGCGAATAACAACCCTCTCAAGCGTACTGGATCCACCAAGGGATCACGTTTGTCAGGGATTAATTAAAATAGATGCAATAAACTAACGACGAACAGTACGAAACTAGTAACTAACTAGCCTAAGCGCTTTCGACTCTTAATGAGTCTTTTTCAAAGGCAAATACAAAACATAGTTACGACAAACAAATAAACACAAAAACGTTGCGTTTGTAAACCTCTACATTTCTATCTTCACATGTGCTAAAACTATAAATACAACCAGCTTGTATAGACTAGTTGCGGAAACTGAAAACGTTGTATAATTCCCTAAAAGTCTACAAGCCAAAGCGACATCTATTTTTACTTTGTGTACATATGTAACGCAGATTATATCCCGGATATTTGGTTCTATACCGGTTATTCTTACAGTAAAAATTGAAGGATAAGAAGATTTAGAAAATGTTAAATTCTACTAGTGCATAGTTTTCATTTTCTAGTCTTCTTGGTTTAGACCGCTTGGTTTCAATGTTCTAAGGCGGCGTATCCAGTATGATTCCTTTTCCTTCCTGGTTTCGGAACTCCAGCTGTGGTTGTTGGCAATAGCGATAAGTATTATATCACTGAAAGTGTGGCCAGTGAGCTCAATTCCGTCTCAACAGAAGAACAATTGAAAACGTTTTACTCCAAATTAAATAAAGATGAAAAAAGACTCTCTTCGAAACTATACAAAGTCAGAGATAGAAAATTTAGAAGTCATGATCTACAACCAAAGGACTGTTGTGAAGAAACTTCAATTGACGAAATTTCTTCCAAAAACAACCGTAAGAAGAAAAATCGCCGCAAAAGGAAGAATCGCAAGCACTCTGTAACAAACACTAATGCAACTGTTACTAACACAGTAGTCAACATCTCCAATTTAGAACTTACTGATGCAGAAATAAAACTTTTATCGAAAGGTTTGAGTCTCTGTCGTCCCCGTCCTAAAACATACGACAGAGGGAAGCTTAAGAATGACACCGAATAATTCATCCGTCGACTAAGACTCAAAGCCCATTTTGCCTTGCAACCACCAAACAAATCAAAGGAAATTATAAGCTGCGACCAACCCACATTTAGAAAGAAAAGTAACTGGACCCCACCAAAAAGTTCAATTCCGAATCTGGAAGCCTTTATCAACTCGGTTGAAAACGATATTTCCAGACATATCAACCATACTAACAAATATTCTAATTTGACAAAAGAAGAAACAGATGCCCTGCACTCACTGAAAAGCAGAACAGACATAATAATTAAGCCTGCAGATAAGGGTTCCGCTGTTGTCGTTATGAATAGGGAAGACTACATTAGTGAAGCAAGTAGACAACTAAGTGACGCTAGGTTCTACCAAAAACTGGACCATGATCCAACGCTGGAATATGCAAAAATCATCACTAATGTTATTGACGAGGCGTACCAAAGCGGACACATAGACCAGCAAACCAAAAACTACTTAAGCCCAGAAAACCCAAGAGCAGGTAGATTTTATCTTCTACCCAAAATCCACAAACAAGGAAACCCTGGCAGACCTATAATCTCAGGTAACGGGCACCCCACAGAAAGGATATCAGAATATTTAGATCATTTTATGAGATCACATGTCCACAAATTACCATCATATCTTCAAGACACGACAGATTATCTCATAAAAAGCAAAGCTAGTGAACCATTACTGCCAGATACATTACTTGCTTCCTTAGACGTCACATCTTTGTACACCAACATACCGCACAACGAAGGGTTACAGGCATGTAGCGAAGCATGGGAAACAAGAACTGTAAACAATCCACCCACACACTTCTTAATCCAACTCCTGGAGCTTGTCCTAAAACTCAACAACTTTGAATTTAATGAAGAAAACTACCTACAAATCAATGGAACTGCAATGGGTACTAAAATGGCCCCTTCGTATGCTAACATTTTCATGGGAAAACTTGAGGGAAAGCTCTTAGCATCGGTTGAGCGTACACCATACCAGTGGGTACGCTTTATCGATGATATAGAAATGAAGTGGCAGTATGGAAGAGAAAGTCTGGATGACTTCATTTCAAAGGCAAACAACTTCCATCCTTCAATAAAATTCACGGCAGAAATTTCCAACTCAAACCATGTTTTCCTGGACACAACAACCAAACTGGTGGAAAACAAATTACACACAGACATCTACTCGAAACCAACCGACAAACACCAGTATCTTCTCCCAACCAGCTGTCATCCAAAACACTGCATTAAGAATATTCCATATAGCCAGGCACTGAGGATACGCAGAATTTGCTCCGACGATGAAAGATTCCTAGAAAGGTCTGAAGAGCTGGCTAAACATTTAATTTACCGAGGCTACGACAAAGACCTGATTGCGGAGGCAATCCAAAGGGCCAAACAAACAAACCGTGATGACCTACTCAGATATGGACAGAAAGAAAAGGTTGATAGGATACCATTTATTCTGACCTATCACCCAGACAATCCCAAAGTAGGTAAAATCATCGCAAACCACTGGCCAACCGTGCAATCGTCAGACATACTAAACCTAATACTTCCGAACAAACCTGTAGTAGCTTACCGGAGACCAAAAAACCTAAAGGACATCCTAGTCAGGGCCAAGCTAACAACAATCGCTAGTCAAAACCAACCTAGTCAATCTGGACCCTGTGGCGATAAAAGATGCAAAACCTGTCAACATATGATAGAGACCAAGACATTCACTAGCACAGTGACTAAAGAAAAACTAAACATACATGGTCCAAACAAAACGTGCAAAACAGAGAATGTGATTTATCTCATCACATGTAAGATCTGTGGCCTTCAGTACGTGGGAGAAACTGAAAAGCTACACATAAGGATAAACCTTCATAGATCTGATTGGACGACATAAAAGCTGTACAGAAGCCCGGTCGCAGAACACTTCTCCTCCCATGGCCACACTTTCAGTGATATAATACTTATCGCTATTGCCAACAACCACAGCTGGAGTTCCGAAACCAGGAAGGAAAAGGAATCATACTGGATACGCCGCCTTAGAACATTGAAACCAAGCGGTCTAAACCAAGAAGACTAGAAAATGAAAACTATGCACTAGTAGAATTTAACATTTTCTCTTATCCTTCAATT
Source organism: Potamilus streckersoni (assembly GCA_016746295.1). Taxonomy (NCBI): domain Eukaryota; kingdom Metazoa; phylum Mollusca; class Bivalvia; order Unionida; family Unionidae; genus Potamilus; species Potamilus streckersoni. The sequence continues at coordinate 149,900 of JAEAOA010002311.1, read as the reverse complement.
TTTACTATAAGAATAACCGGTATAGAACCAAATATCCGGGATATAATCTGCGTTACATATGTACACAAAGTAAAAATAGATGTCGCTTTGGCTTGTAGACTTTTAGGGAATTATACAACGTTTTCAGTTTCCGCAACTAGTCTATACAAGCTGGTTGTATTTATAGTTTTAGCACATGTGAAGATAGAAATGTAGAGGTTTACAAACGCAACGTTTTTGTGTTTATTTGTTTGTCGTAACTATGTTTTGTATTTGCCTTTGAAAAAGACTCATTAAGAGTCGAAAGCGCTTAGGCTAGTTAGTTACTAGTTTCGTACTGTTCGTCGTCAGTTTATTGCATCTATATATATATATATATATATATATATATATATATATATATATATATATATATATATATATATATATATATATATATATATATATATATATATATATATATATTAGAAATGAGCCCAGCCCCAGTCAATATCTCCACATATAAAGAACCCAAGTTTAGAGGAAACAGGGGGTTAATGAGTCAAGCAGAGGAATGCTAGAGATGAAAATCAGTGGTCAAAGCGTAGAAAGGATGGACTACCTTTACTGCTGTCTGTCTGCATTGGTTACAAGAATGCAATCAAGTAAGCTCATGAATTGTTGGAGCAATATAAGCTCTGAACATTGGATCTACAGAAAGTCTCTATAAGCTTTTTGGAGATAAAGAAGAAATAATAAATCACCCGAAACTGAACAATTACAATAACATTAAATGTATCACAAATGATTCTGAGAAATATACGTGTCTTTTTTATCGATATTTTACAGTTTATGGTGGAATCTTTAGACGAGCAAGTCAAAGGCTGTGATTAGTTTAGCAACCTGACTAAATAGTTTGGTGAACAAGCAAACTTGTTACAGATAAAGAAGTTTACCCTTCGGAGATTGGGATAGATTTAACGAAACAACCTTACTTGATAAAGACAAATTTTAGTCATCTTTGAAAGATGAAAGCGTAGCTGATTTAGAGTATGAGTATCCAAATGAGATCTGAAGCAAGTGTGATTGTAAAACTTTAGGTGATTATCATGATCATGACTTATACTTGTCTACTCGCAGATGCATTCGAAAACTTTAGGCGGGTCAGTCACAACTATTACGGGTGGGAACCCGCATGGTACTATTCAGCGCCTGGACTTGGGGACGTGCAACTCAAACGCAGCAAAATCAAGCTAGAATTGTTCACTGATCCTGATATGTGCAGTTTTCTTGAGCGAAGAATCCGTGATTGAATTTCTGTGATAACAAAATAAGTCCCATGCTGTAGCGAACTATAAGTATACGGATGGACAAAACCTTCGTCGCATATTACTAATTTGAACGCGCGTAATCTGCATGACTGTCGTTCATACGACAAGGCTGTCTGCTCTCTCCCACATTATTCAGCATCTTTCCGGAGAGAGTCATGGCTGACATGCTTGAAAAAAATGAAGGGAGAGTAAGCATCGGAGACAGAACAGTCACCAACCTACGTTTTGCCGACGACATTGATGGACTAGCAGGAAATGAAAAAGAACTTGGTTAGGTTAGTAGAGAACCTTGCCAAAACTTCTACAGCCTACGGCATGGAAATCAGTGCAGAGAAGACCAAACTGATGACTAACGATACCTAGGGAATGAGCACTGACATCAGGGTCCAAGGTACGAAACTAGAAACAGTCCACAGCTTCAAGTATTTGTGGACAATCGTTACAGATGAAGGATTGAAGCCTGCAGTACTCTCCAAGATTGCGCAGACAACAGTAGCGCTGACAAAACTGAAACACATCTGGAGCGACAAGAACATCGCGCTCAGTTCACAGATCAGACAGATACACTCACTGGTGATCTCCATATTTCTCTATGCCTGTGAATTATGGACCATAACACCTGACTTAGAGAGAAAAGGATACAAACCACAAAGATGAGATTTTTCCGAATTATCCTCGGTGTCTTATACAAAGACCGTGCAATCAATGAAGAAATATGGCAAAGGATCAGACAAGTCATTGGGCCTCACGAAGACCTCCTACCACAGTGAAAAAACGTAAACTGCAGTGGTATGGGCATGTCTCACGATCATCAAGACATGCCAAGACAATTCTGCAAAGCACAAAGCACTGTACAAGGAAAAAGAAAGAGATGCATGCAGAGAAAGACATGGGAAGACAACATTCGGAACTGGACAGACTTGACACTGAGCGACTCACTGAGAAAGACGGAAAATCGACATGGAGGAAGCTGGTTGTTCGGTCTCGTGCGGTGCCCTAACGGTCTACCTGACTTCGGGACTGACGATGACGATGATGACGACGACGACGATGATGATGAATCAGTATGAATGGAGGATGTGACAACCGATGCAGTATGGTTGATTAACATGGATAGCACCAAAACAGTTTATCACGGACACTAAAAATCTATAAGTTGATTGTTCTGAACAAGATATAAGCTATTTCATTGAAGTTGATGTGGATATTCCGGTTGGGCTTCATGTATAATTTAAGAACTATCCATTCCTCTCTGAGTTGATGTTTATAAACTACAGCTTACTATCTGATCAGCTGGTAATAATTCAATTGAAACCAGTTACTGTTAAAAAAAATACCTAACCTGCTAAACAAGCAAAATTACATTTGTCGCTACAAGGCTTTATAACAAACACTTGACGCTGAATTTATGATGAAGTTCAATCATTTGCGGTAGATGAAAGTTTATATAGACTCAAATACCTACCAACGAGCGCTTGCAACAACAGACTTTTAGAAGAACTTTTTAGACTAATGAATAACAGCGTTTTTGGAGACTATGGAGAATATTTGATGTTTGATTTATCTGATTACCCAAAGAATAGCGAATTTCATTGTAACAATAACAAAAAGACACCAGGTTAATTTAAAGATAAGACAAACTCTATTCCAATATCTGTTCATATCGTGCTTTGGCCTAAGATGTACGCGTATCAACTTAACACTTGTACAAAAGCAAAAGGAATATCTTGAAATACGGTAAACACGAAACTGCAAATATCAGATTATGAGGACGCGCTTAGAGGTTTGACACAAACACCAGCGAAAATCTCATCTCTGAATGACCGCTATAGGATCGCACAAGCATAAGATAGAGACCGCGTTACTATCAAACTCGGTTTAATAAATATCGATGATAAACGTTATTACGAAGACGGAGTCAATACACTAGCGTTTTTCATTATGAAACAGGTAAATCAAATAGACCTCCAATCACAGATGATATCAGCATAAATAAAATTAATCCACATAAACCTCACATCATTGATGATACCAGTACAAATAAAACTGACTTTTTTTAATCGTGGCTGCTGCCAGGTGATTAAAATTTGCAGTAGTAAAACAAAATGAGATTTTTACTTCAAACCCCTTTTCCCCCTCTGCACATTAGTTTTCTAAAGCATCCATATGCGGTGGTATGTTTAATAAGCGTGCATAGAGCAATACTGCAATTTCCATAAAACAATTTTAAATTTACATCAGATTTTGGCGCCCATGAGGTAGAAGATTTTTATAAATATGCCCACAATACGTCCAAATGTATCTTAATACACGCAATATCCCAACCATAAAACCTGAAATATGACCATGTAAACCTCACATTCTTTATGTTATTTGACACTTAAGCTTGAGACTTTTGATGTAATCTATTTATTCCCCTTCTAAATTTTCCAACGATATATTTAAGCATAGTATCTTTATTAATTGCTAATTCAAAAGTATTCATTGTATTGAAAAGCTACTATACTCTTAGTATTGAGGTTCTAAGCTCTATAACCGAGAGCCCTAAATTTAACGTTGCAGCAAACCCTGGGGAACAATTTAGCTTTGTGGAACGTAATGATGAAAATAGGATTCATCTAAATAGTCCATATTTTATAGTTCCATATGTTGAAAAATGGAATCAATTTTAATAACCACTAAACGTGTATAATAGAACACTCACTACAAAATTACCTGTTGAAAGAATTTGTCATCGCAATCATACCCGACGATTGTTGCCTTGACAACGGTTTCTTGCATCATTGAATGTAATCTTAAATAAGATATATAGTATATTTTACCTATTCAAATGCTTCTCAGATATTTTCTTGATTAATATAAATATTTTATTTCGATGCAATTAGTAGGTCAACACTTTTCAAGATGCCATAAGAAAATGTATACTCCTTTCTGACCATTTACTTAAAATGTATACCCTTTCTGACCATTTACTTAAAATGTATAGCCTTTTTGAACAGCTACTTAAAATGTATAGCCATTTTGAACATCTACTTAAAATGTATACCCTTTCTGACCATTTACTTAAAATGTATACCCTTTCTGACCATTTACTTAAAATGTATAGCCTTTTTGAACATGTACTTAAAATGTATAGCCTTTTTGAACATCTACTTAAAATGTATACCCTTTCTGACCATTTACTTAAAATGTATAGCCTTTTTGAACAGCTACTTAAAATGTATACCCTTTTTGACCATTTACTTAAAATGTATAGCCTTTTTGAACATCTACTTAAAATGTATACCCTTTCTGACCATTTACTTAAAATGCATACCCTTTCTGACCATTTACTTAAAATGTATAGCCTTTTTGAACATCTACTTAAAATGTATACCCTTTTTGAACATCTACTTAAAATGTATACCCTTTCTGATCATTTACTTAAAATGTATAGCCTTTTTGAACAGCTACTTAAAATGTACACCCTTTCTGACCATTTACCTAAAATGTATACCCTTTCTGACCATTTACTTAAAATGTATAGCCTTTTTGAACATCTACTTAAAATGTATACCCTTTCTGACCATTTACTTAAAATGTATACCCTTTTTGACCATTTACTTAAAATGTATAGCCTTTTTGAACATCAACTTAAAATGTATACCCTTTACGAACATCTAATACAAATGTATACCCTTTATGAACATCTGCTTAAAATGTAAAGCCTTTATGAACATTTACTTCAATTGCATAGCTTTTCTGAACATCTACTTCAAACGTATAGCCTTTCTGAACATCTACTTAAAATGTATACCCTTTATGAACATCTAATACAAATGTATACCCTTTATGAACATCTGCTTAAAATGTAAAGCCTTTATGAACATTTACTTCAATTGTATAGCTTTTCTGAACATCTACTTCAAACGTATAGCCTTTCTGAACATCTACTTAAAATGTATACTCCTTTATGAACATCTGCTTAAAATGCAATTGAAATGTATGTGATGTGATTATGATTTTTTAATGCAGCTTTAACAATTTTTCAGTCATCGCTACTATGTCTGCAGTGTGGCAGTGTATAGTGATGTCTAGCACTGGGGCATCATGTCGCAGACATGTAGCATGATGTCCCACCCAGTCACATTATCCTGACACCAGTCCGACCAGTCCTAACACTAACCTCCTAATGCTGAGCGTCAAGCAAAGCAGCTGTTAGTACCATTTTTGTAAGTATTTGGCATGACTCGACCTAGGATCGAACCCACGGCCTACCGCATTTGAGGCGGGCGCTCTAACCACTAGGCCACCGGAGCGGTTCCAGTTGAAAAGAGTAATGGAGTTTTTATTTTACTTTTAAATATCAGTTCCTTGATGATAATATTTAGCCTTTTCCACCAGACAATCACGCACACAAATTAAAAAATAATGTTATATTGGGTAATAAATTACGAAAACCCTAGAAATCATGCCCTAATTGGTTCAATACTTTATGTACTTTAGTTCACACGCCGTTCATTTGTTTCTGTATATTTGAAAAATCAAAAGAAGTAAATAAAAATATTGCTTTTTTTATTTTAAATGAGATTAGGAGATAAGCACATTTCAAGATAGGACACGAAACTGTTAATGACACCAGCTACACCAGCCTACGTTAAAATGGAAATGGATCTGGTCTTCAACTTTTGAAAATCCGTTCCTGGATAAAATATTTAGCTTTACCTATTATCCCTCATTTAGAAGGTCACGCACCCTTGAATGGTCGCTATGAAACTCTTGCATGGGATTAATAGTTGCATAGACTGTTCTTCTGACGTGGAGAATTTAACTGATCTGCCCTCAAGGTCATGCTCATTTAGTTAATTTTTTCGACACTTCCCAAAGTACTTGCCATTCATATGCGGTCCATTGTTCTCCGTACAGCTGTATTGTCTTGTATTTTTCTGACTCACAAAATAAATCAATTCAAATTTAATTTTAAAAAGTCCTCTGCAGAGAGACAATTGAATATGCACCCGAAAGTCTTGCTGTTTTAAAATACATTGACTGACATAGTTCTTTGCGTATTAAAACAGTTTACCTGACTACAGTTTTAAGTCTGATGAGCACATGTCATTCAAGCATCTATTTAATTGGGGGGGGGGAGGCGAGTGGCCGAGTGGTCTAAAGCGCTGTACGTTACGGATCACTGCCATCTCACCTCTGTCTGCGTGAGTTCGAGTCCAAGATTCGGCGAATGTGGATATGTGAAAAAGCTTGCCAGTAGCTTCTCGTGGGTCGGTGGTTCTTTCCGGTGAATTCCCGGTTTCTTCTTCCACCATTAATACTGGCCGCCATGTATCGTGTGCTGGAAAATGGTGTTAAGCCCAACAACAACAACAACAACAACAACAACATCTATTTAATGCATGAGATGATGTTCACCCAGATTAATATATGTAGGAAAAGTTGAGCATGAGTGACGTTTGCCACTCTTCGTACAACGATCTTTAAATGTTAGAGCTAATCCTTCTAGATCTAAGCCAAATAGTTTATTGAGCTAATCCTTCTAGATCTAAGCCAAATAGTTAATTGAGTTAATCCTTCTAGATCTAAGCCAAATAGTTAATTGAGCTAATCCTTCTAGATCTAAGCCAAATAGTTTATTGAGCTAATCCTTCTAGATCTAAGCCAAATAGTTTATTGAGCTAATCCTTCTAGATCTAAGCCAAATAGTTTATTGAGCTAATCCTTCTAGATCTAAGCCAAATAGTTTATTGGCAGGAAATATCTTTCTGACTATGACCACTGTTTTGAACTTATAATATTAGAGACAATAAGTATGGTCATGTAATGTATGACAAGAAAATAGGGTTAGAGTTACAAACTAAGACAGGTGTTTGAACTACACCCAGGGGCATTGACATAGGGAGAATTATACCCGCTCTTTGTTTGTGCCATATGCCGTGAGCAGCTTTTGACGAAAATTGTTGGGCAATTCCTTTGGGATTTGTGTGTATCCATATCTTATTAACTGGGCTGTTTTCTTTGCCTTGGAGTTATAGACGGTGACAAATGGTATCTTTGTGTAAATTGAGTCCGAGCGAAGTGATTGTTTCTAATTTTCTAATTCAGAAGGTCTCCAGTTTTCAGAGAGCATTTTTCTTTATAACATCAGCAATGGGGAGGACAGAGCAATAGAATCACGGTCAAGATTATAGTTTCGGTTAGTGTTTAAGTTTAGGGTTAGAGTTAGGGGTTAGATTTAGGGGTTAGAGTTAGGGTTAGGGTAAAACCTAAGAAAGGTTTTTGAAGGACTCCCACGCGTACTGGCTGAGGGAGAATTATTCCCGCTTTTTTATTTTGTTTCTAATTAAGATATCACTAAGTTTTTATTTTTGTGATATGCCGTGAACCAGTTTTTGCAGAATAAGGTTGTGAAGTTTTTTTTTTGATTTTTATGCATCTCTATCTTTTTAATTTGGATATTTTCGTTGCCTGGAAGTTATAGACGGTGACATACGGTACAATGTCTTCCGTTTCGTCAATTAAACTGAGTTTGAAGAAACAGACTGTTTAATATTCCAATTCAGTAGGCCTCCCGTTTCTAGAGATTTTATATCTTACTAATAGCTTCAATAAATAATAATAATAATAATAATAATAATAATAATAATAATAATAATAATAATAATAATAATAATAATAATAATAATAATAATAATAATTATAATAATAATAATCATGATAATAATAATAATAATAATAATAATAATAATAATAATAATAATAATAATAATAATAATAACAACAACAATGATAATAATAATAATAATAATAATAATAATAATAATAATAATAATAATAATAATAATAATAATAATAATAATGTGGACCAAATACGGCGACTAATTTTTAGAAGTTCTAAGCGCTTTACAATATTAGGTAACACATAATAATAATAATAATAATAATAATAATAATAATAATAATAATAATAATAATAATAATAATGACTTTTGTATAGCGTCTGATCTTTAGAACCTCTTAGCGCTTTAAAACATTAAACAACACCTACAACATAAAAAAAACAAACATATGTAATGATATGATTACTAAAATCATACACCATGAAATTAAAAAGCATAAAACACACTGAAATATTTAAGGTAGGGAACATTGTTAGATCTTTAAGTTTATTTTTACAGTCGAAATAGGTGAGTTTTAAGAGCGCTCTTGAATTATATCACTGTGTCTTTGTGTCTAAGGTCAGTGGGCATTTAGTTCCACGTTGCTGGGCCCTGGTAGGCAAAATAATGATGTCAAAGGATGATCTGAGCAGCTGTGTTTTGAACGTTTTGAAGTTTCTGGAGTAGATATTGAGATAAACTAGACAGATCTGAGTTACAATAGTCCAGTCTTGAAAGTAATAAGGAACACACAAGTGTTTTAGTAGCATCAACTGAAAGATATTTACGAATGGAGCTAATACATCTCTGCTCAAGATATGCAGCCTTGCATATGTTAATGACATGTTGGTGCAATGTGAGAGGACTGTCGAGAGTAACACCTAGGTTTCGTTCTGACTGTGTGAATATAATGTGGGTGTTGCTGATATTTATTGTTTGAGGTAAAGGATGTGAATGAAAACGTCATTGTGTTGTAATCAGAATGGCTTCAGTTTTATCATCATTCATCTGCAGCTAGTTATATGTCATCCATGATTTCACATCAGAAATTCACATCTCTACGCCTTGGATGGATTCATTTGGGTGGCTAGATTTGTGTATTTGGGTGTCTTCAGCGTACAATTGGTGAGACATTTGGTGATGATCTATGACACTTGAGAGCGGCAGAGTGTATATAATGAAGTAAACAGGTCCACGAACAGATCCTCGTGGAACACCACAACATAGATCAACTGGGCTGGAGTGTATTCCACTTGCGGACACAATTTGTGTCCTGTTGACCAAGTAGGACTTGAACCACAGCAAGGCTGTATCATGAATGCCAAATACATGCTGGAGACGGTGAAATAATATATCATGGTCAATTGTGTCATTGCTGCACTCAAATCAATGAGGGTGAGGACTGTGATCTTTCAGCTATCCAAAGCAGAGAGAAAGTCATTGACTACTTTCAGAAGAGTAGTTTCAGTACTGTGGCAAGGGTGATATGCAGACTGTACATTGCTAAAATACTATTTGAATTCAGTGAGATAGAATAACTTTTTCTAAGATTTTTGACATGAATGGGAGATGAGAAATTTGGTGGTAGTTCTTTAAATTGTCATAATCGAGTGTTGGTTTCTTCAGCAGAAGCTTTACAACGGTAGTCTGAAAAAATTTACGGGAATTCCCAGGATGAGAAAAAGGTATTATTAACATCAGTTAGTGAAGGTAATATTGGATCTAAGAACTCAATCAGCACTGACAATGGAACTAGATTAAGATCACGTTACTTTGGTGCACTCCTCACCATGACTGTACGTACGATATCCATAGAGACAGGTTTAAATGCTGCTAACGGTTGCCACCGAAATTCTGTATCTCAACTGTATGGTGACGACGAGTCAATTGAAAATATGTTGTCAAGCTTATCTTTAAAGTCTTGTAGTTTGTCACGGAAGAAATTTCCAAACCGGTCCGGAAGGTCGACTGTAGGGAAGGTAGTTGGAAGTAGGGTACATTTGTTCATTGACATTAACTTGTTAGTTACCTCTTTAATCTCTTTGCAGATGGAACTTTCCGTGATCTTAGTACTGGAGTGGGATGATTTCGCTGCATGGACTATGTTTGTGACGTTCTTCTTTTCGGCTTCATATATTTGCCTATGAATCGTGAGTGTGGTGGAAAGCCAAAGCCTCTCAGCATTACGGCGGTGTCTTTCAGCAGTGAGATGCTGGTTCCCAACACTGATATAACACGAAGAACACTTTTGAATGGATATTCTGCACTTGGTTGCTGGGGCACGTTTAGCAAGGAATGAACTCACGCAGTTATCGAGTTGTTCTGCTGTAGGAAGTAAGCAAGTTGTTAGGCTTGCTTGGATGTCATGCAGTAGTTGGGTTCTATTTATTATATGGAGGTTAGTAGCAAATAAAGATGGAGGGTTAGGGAGTGATATGTCAAGATGGCATATAATGCAGAGGTGATCTGATTCAAGTTCGTGGGATAACAGTCAGGACCGTAGAACATTACAACTTGGTGTATGAAGAATCCATGTATAAAATTTGACCATGTTTATGGGTGGGTTGGTTAACTAACAGTTTGAGGTTAAACACGTGAATGAATAGTAGAGTTTTGATGTATATGGGTTTCCTGCACAGTCAAAGTAAAAGCTGAAATCTTCAAGAATAATCAGGTTGCCACCGATCGAATTTCCATACTCAAGAAGATTCGAAAACTGCTCCAAAAAAAAAGAGATTCAGTCAGCTTGTTTTTTTCTACTAAAAGGAGGGGGGGCGGCGATAGAGGCAGAAAAAATGGACTGACCTTTGTTCCAATGTGAGTGTAGTTTGGACAACTTCAAACGATGTGTGGTAGAAACTGAAGGTTGTGGTGTGGTTAAGACGTTTGATCTAAGAGGTCTTTGCGATGATAGCATTTCCACATCCACGAGAGTGGCGGGGAACGACTTGATGGAGTAATCGGTGGGTGTAAGCTCCGCGCACTTTTGCTCATCGCCTGATGCTTTTAGCCATGTTTCTGTCATGAAAAAGACGTCGATGTTCTGATCGTTGATAAAATTAACTATTTCTGTGCGCTTTTCCGGTGGTCTTACTGATTGAGAATTGAATAATGCGATACAGTGGTATCTCTTGGGTAGTTGACATAAAGGTTGATGATTTAATAGGGATTTGAATTAGGTTATCTAAATTAATGGCCGAATTTTTAAGTTGCTGAGTCGGAAAGGGCAAAAAAGAAATATCCGGAATTCTTCTTCCTGTTCTATGCCGGAGAGCTTTGAAATAATGTTTCTTTTTTGCTTCCATTTGCATTTAAGTAGTGATGCATTTAGTCCCAAGTCGTTTAGACTAGTGCACAATGTAGTGTGGAGATCCAAGAAGTGGGAATTTAAAGCAATTAATGACAAAAAATATACAACGATTACCGAAACAACATTAAATTACAAAACAAACACTTGCTGACATTAATTCAAGAGATAAACAGTATTAAATCTTTAACTATGTTCTAGTTATTGAGAACGGTGCGGTTTAAGAGTTATCTTGAATAAGATTACAGTGCTACTGTGTCTAAGATCATCAGTCAATTCATTCCACCTAGCTGGGGATAGTTCACTTCGCCCCTAACCCTGACGTTACTTATGCACAAAGTAGGAAGTTACGTAGGCCGTACCGAGTAACTCGCGCAAGGAAAGCGTTTCTCTAACGTGTATATAAATCCGATACATCGCCGCAACTTGCGTACCTGTCGCAATGCTTAATCATGTGACTCATTAGAAAAAAGAGAAAAGAAAGGTGTCCTTAGTAATGTCAACTTCTGATACAAATGACAGTTTCTCAGACGACAAAACCAACTTATATGACAACCATAATGGCAGAGGGAGATTCACGGTATAATAAATGGTCTGAGAGGAAAATTCTCTGCCTAACAGACTAAATTACGACAAGCTATAAGAGGCTTTATTCTAGCCACAACACTACTGTACAATTACAGAGAAAACTACTGACCAAATATACATTACAAAAGTAGAAAGATGTTCGTAACAACAGAGGAGTCTGCAGTTTTATCAATAAAGTACGACGAAACTTCTGACAACATGAAATCACCTTAACGAATGCGTATTTTATCGCTTCAGTATCGTAAGAAAACTGACAAACTACACATATCCATTCAGAAAACAGTAATGTACCAAAGCATCACTCTCAAACGACCATCACATGAACCTAGTCAGGCGAATTAACCTTTATTTTCACTATTACGGTCACATACCCTAAACAGCGCGGTTATTACAGGAAGTAACTCATTTCTAGTAGTTTTTACCCTGCAGTAAATAGGCATTAGCGTCTAATAATCGTTTCGAACACGGAGCATAATCTGTTCTTGTTTAATACTAGGCTCTAATATTTTAATGTGATGACGTCATCAACCATTATTTGCAATATCAGAACTTTAACTACATATTTTTGTTCTGGAAATTTATACAAAACTTATTACATGATGCAGTGTGAAACAATTAAACATGTTATCTTGTAAAATTAGTTTCCTGATGTTATTTAGCCCGCGGTAGAACGAATTTTTCGGATGGCTATACTACACGACCTTGGGAGTGCAGTATATCCATCCGACAAACGAGTTCATATTTTCCCATACAAATGTGTGTTTATATTATACGCTCATTTTTTAAAATTCTACCCAAGGCTTAAATATATAAATAACAATACACCACAAGAAACAAAGTAACTGAATGCATGCCGTATTCCAAACTAAATACACAAGCGTAGATGCATCATTACACAACAACGTAACTCCGCGCTAGATGTAAGTTTTGAAAGAAAATGGCGTTTGGGCTACTAAAAATTGAAACAACTTTTCCATTTGATCTGGAATGAATACGCGTTGATATTTTTGTCGATGCGACGCAATTTCATGATTATGGTCTGGATTTATGTACATAAAGTAACTTAAATTGGATTTCAGCAGCGTCTGTGCCAGTTCTACAAGAAATACATAGCATTGAAGCAGCGAGGCTAAAGTGTGCTGTCATCGGCATGCGTGTTTCTGTTCTGTCATTGAATGATTCAGATCATAATGTGAGGAAAATATGAAGTCTTTAATTGCAATTACTGAAAAGACACCGTGAAATTTAATGTTTATTTCATTTTGAGTGTAGTGTGGAGGCTGTAGCTTCATTTAGAACATACTCGAAATTATAGAACAATTTCGAAATGTGTGATCAACCTTGAGAACTCATGACATGGCTCATGTAATTCAGATTTGCGTGACTAAGAAAGTATATTTTGAGGAAATTCAGGATGTAAAATTGTAAGTATATTTTACCATTTTTATGATCAGCTATAGAAGACATCTTATCTTATAACTTGCATGTTATTTGTAGGGACCCTGTCTGGTGTCTATAGCTAGCCTATATCTGAAACATTGTATCAAAAATATTAACGCGGAATATACCAAATTTGCTGGTATGTGGTAGTCCATGAAACATCTGCCTTAGTTCATTTTGAAACAAATTTAATCAACCAAAACGTAAAACATTTACAACACGAGTGTACATGATTAGTTTAAAAAGTAGTTCCTAATACACTGTTGGGCACTTGTGTCTTGCACTTGAGTGCAATATAAAGGTGTTCAATATTGCAACATATTACACGATTCTGACAACGTAAAGTTAACGGGGAAAATATTAGCATATAAACTTTCTCACTTAAAGATGTAACAAATTTTATTGTAAAATTGCACATACACGTGTTATCTCTGCAGCATATACAATTCTCTTTCAAACTAGTTCAAGACGGTCATTGTGCATGGGCTTGTGACCATGACACAGTTTGGTAAAGAGGGCACATAGGGGTTATTTAAGTTTTTATGTACGAAATGAAACATTCCATGAAAAGAAATTTACATATATCTTTGATCACCATTTTGTAATTCAAGCAATGATAACAAAATCCCATAGGTGATCCTTCCCATCCTTAGGTAACATTTTTTTTAAGAAGACAATATTATTATTTCACATTTAAGTCATATAATCTCTTATGGAACCTTATAGGAGTCTTTTGAGAGATGGGTCTAAATTTACATTTATACAATAATACTAAACATTTCCAGTTAGAAAATAAAATAAATTGTATTTATGTATTGTTAACATTGTTTATGATTGATTTTTATGCATATATTTATACCTGATCCTTTATATTTGGAAATGTTCCATTGTAAGTCATGTTTATTTGTGAGGCTTGCCCCCACATACTACAATTCTTCTTCTTCTTCTTCTTCTTCTTCTTCTTCTTCTTCTTCTTCTTCTTCTTCTTCTTCTTCTTCTTCTTCTTGATATTATTACCATTTAATTTATTACATACTATTCCATACGTCAATATTTATTTCATTGTGAAGTATTTCTTTTCTTTCCCTAATTGCTAACAAGTAACAAGAAAATGAACAAGCCAAACTATAACTTGGATAAGCATTATTTTACAAAGAAGGAGACAGTGGAAAACTATAAACAAAATCAGCAAGTCAGCTATAAACATGACTAAGCAAACATTAACAAAATTCAGTGATATTTGTTTCTGAAACATGAAACATTACTTTAACATTTACAATAGCATTTTACAATTCTTTCCTGTTATTTGATAAAGATGAATTTTTCAGCATGAGGCTTTACCTGCTTTTAAAATGCAAATACTTATACAGTATAGTACAAGCCACACAGGTCATATAGGCATTAAACACCAGCTATTTCAGGTTATATATATATATATATATATATATATATATATATATATATATATATATATATATATCCCTCCCTCCCCATCCCTTTCTCCCTCTATCTATCTATCTATCTATCTATCTATCTATCTATCTATCTATCTATCTATCTATCTATCTATCTATCTATCTATCTATCTATCTATCTATCTATCTATCTATCTATCTATCTATCTATCTATCTATCTATCTATCTATCTATCTATCTATCTATCTATCTATCTATCCGTTGACGCAGTCACACTTGACTATTAAGCAAAGATAAAGTAAAGACTTAAGTGATAGGACAGTCAGAAGAGTAATTATAGGAAAGGCAGAAATAAGTAAAAGAGTGTCAGTGTACATTTTTATCCCTCCATATTCAGACCAATCCGGCTACCGTAGCGGAGATGAGATAGATAATGAACCACAACCGGCATAGCCCTGAGAATCACTCGGTCTTACTTGTAGCTGACTAGTTGATTAGAGTGTGATTTTGGAAAATTCCTGCTTGTAAGATACCAAGTCAGGAGCTTCTGAAATTATTGTTGGTAATTTGTTCAAAGTCCCTAATGAGACTGTCATTTTTTTAGAATGTGATCCCACATACCTTATTCCTTTGAAAGGTCATTATTTAGACTCCCCAAGAAGTGCATATGGCAAAATCAATGTTAAAGTATGTTGACATTTTTGGACAAAATGATCCTAAACGTGTGATCCAGTACAAATCGGATTGAATGTTGCACGCTGTGATGTCACAATGAAAAATGCTCATATTAATTAATAAATTTGCACTAACCTATATTATGACGATTCCACTTGAAGTGTTCTTTTCTTGACCCATGTTTAGTACATGGCCACCATTGTAAACGCCATAGAGATCGATAATTTTCATCTGGAAGATTCTTGATGATAATTAAGGTGCAGAACATTCACTAATCAGGATTTAACAGACTTTGGTTAAACAAAAGGTTTTGTTAAATTTTAATAGAATAATTTATATTTCATTTAAAATGAGTAAATTGCATAATGACCCATGTGACTTTTACTATAACAATGGACATAGAAATATAAAAGGTTAATAAGAACAGCAGAAAAGTGAATGAAGTCATAAATGTCTTAATAACAGCGAAATCAAAGACAATTTATCCTATATCTACAGTAGTTTGTAAAAATATTTTTGTACCTTTTCATATCAAGATCGTGTTATAAGCACTGTAATTAGGATCATTTATTCCAATGCAAAAAATATACAATATATAATGTTTGTGCTTTGATTGAAGTTGGTTAATATAATTTTGAATTAATATATTGTTATTAGTTTCCTTTTGAAATTATATCTCTTCAATATTTGCTATACCAATCAATATCAATTTTTTAGTTCCACGTGTAGATGCCCAGACAACTTGTACATATAGCAGAGTAACGGAGATTAATGAGGAGAACTTGCTCTTACAAAGAAAATTATTAATTCTTTAAAGAAAATGTACCAGCTGAAGAAAAGAAAGTATGATGACACAACATAATACTTCTCTGTGTCCCCAAACAAATATTTGTGTGCAGTATAATTAGTCAAATGGAATTCAGTGCTTTCATTCTTTCAATCGGGTATATTATAAAGCATAATTTTATGTATAATTTTTAGATTGTATTTTCCAACGATCACTATTAACCTAGTGATATGCACATTTCTTGAGTACCTTGAAAATTGGACAACCAACCAATTAATAAAAAATTTATCACTATTATATCAAATATTTCCTTGCAAGTAGTTCAAAAATAATAAATTGTGTTTCCAAACGTTCGGATAGAATATGTTTAATAATGATTCCACTATCATTTACATGGCTATCAATCAATTATCACTTCATTATCTTTCTCTTCATTATCATCACATTCATAGTCTATATATAAATTTTCATTAATAGCATTGTGCAGTTTGAAGACAGCTGTGATACATTTTTAAGCTATTTTGGGGCAGGTAGGGTAGGTGCCATCCAGTTGTTTGGATACACCGATAAATGCAAGAAACCAAGCTATAAATTAAAAAGAAACAGACATTAAGCTAAATTTCACTTGACATGGTTCAATAAATTGTACTTGAATATCTTATCCCATGACATTGGAATATGCATGATATAATGTGGCAGAAATAATAAAATATTTGTTTACACTTTAGGTACAATTATTTTAAAATTAATCTCCTGACATAAACCTTTAATAAGGTCATTTAGTGGAGTTGTCGGAATCACGGTAGTAATGATACGGAAAAATGTGAACAAGTCTAGAAAGGGGTAATGATAAAATAGAGTATACATGTATATGGGTTTGGCAGTCGTGGATTGGTTTATAACAAAAGTTCGAATGTAGTAAAGAGAATATTCTGAGAGATTATAATAACTTGAAAAGAAACAGGGACAAGTTCAGGTCGCAAACTTTGATATTTTTATTTTGATTAAGTCTGAAGATGATAAAATTGTCCATTTGTTTTCCTTACGTAAAACTTATGTCTGCTAGGTACTTACTTATAAGTTACGCGAGTATTTATGTTAACATGTAGCTTACGGAACATATGTGAAATGGGAAAATTCTACTTACACATCGTCGCTTGCGTAACTTATGCCTGACCTACGTTACACATAGCTCATGAAATGGACACTTGGTACGTATAAGAACGTTGTCCATTTGACATCATTTTAATAGCTCATGAAATGGACACTTGGTACGTAGAAGAACATTGTCCATTTGACATCATTTTAATAGCTCATGAAATGGACACTTGGTACGTAGAAGAACGTTGTCCATTTGACATCATTTTAATAGCTCATGAAATGGACACTTGGTACGTAGAAGAACGTTGTCCATTTGACTTCATTTAAATAATGAAAATATGAGTGTCATAAAATGAGCCTTATTTTCTAGATGGGGTATACATATGGATGAGGTCAGATATGTATATTGGACCAGTCAACGAAATGTAGTCAGATATGTATATTGGACCAGTCAACGAAATGTAGTCAGATAGGTATATTGGACCAGTCAACGAAATGTAGCATAGAGAACAGATTTTGTGTTTGATTCTGAATTGAATGGGTAGCCAGTGAAGGTTACAGAGCAGTGGGGAGGTTTGCTTAGTTTATCATACTCTAAGGATGATCTGAGCAGCAGTATTTTTAAAAGTTTCCAATGAACCTACTGTGATGAAACCGATAGAAGTGAATTACAGTAGTCCCGTCTTAACAGTACTAAGGAACACAAGTTGTTTTGGAAGCAACAACCAAAAGAAAATTGCGAATGGAACTGATGTGTCTCAGCCCCAGATATGCAGCCTTACACATGTTTATTACATGTTGGTGTAATGAGTGAGTACTGTTGAGAGTGACATTTAGGTTTCCTACTGATGATTTGAATATAATGTTGATATTGCTGATACTTATATTTTTTGAGGTAAAGAATGTGAAGGTAAAACCCTTTGTGTGTTGATCATGATGGCTTCAGTTTTATCATCATTCATCTGCAGCTTGTTACATGTCATCCATGATTTCACATGGGAAATGCACCTCTGTACACCTTGGTTGGTAGCTTAAACTGCACTTGTATAGCTATATTTGCATCAGCGTACAGTTGGTGAGACATTGTATGTCAGTCTATGACACTGAGAGCAGTGAGTGTATGTAATGAAGACAACAGGACTGAGAACAGAGCTCTGTGGAACAATACATTAATCAACTGTGTTTGAGTGTTTTCCATTTACATACACATTTTGTGTCTGATTGACTAAGTAGGGAATGAACCATAATAATGCTGCATAATAAATACGAAATACATGCTGGAAACGGTGAATCAATATTTCATGTTTTATTGTGTCAAATGCTGCAGACAAGTCAAGGAGGGTGAGGGCTGTAATTTTCCCACAATCCAAAGTAAAGAGAAGGTCGTTGACCACTCTCCATAGGGCAGTACTATGGCGATGGTGATACGCAGACTGGACATTTCTAAAAAGACTATTTGAATTCAGATGAGATACAAGCTGGGATAGATCAACTTTTTCTAGGATTTTTTTAAATGAATGAGAGGTTAGAAACAGAGCAGGAGTTCTTTAATTCGTTGGGGTCAACGATAGGTTTCTTTAGAAAAGGCTTTACAATGACAGTTTTCAATAGTGATGGGAATAGTGAGGTATTGATAATATCGATTATTGAAGGCAATATTGAATCTAAGCACTCAAGCAGAAGTAATATCGGAATTGGATGAGTTCACCTGACTTTGAGGGCGTTCTTCATCACAATTGTACGAACCAAATCCATAGAGACAGGTTTAAATGCTGTTTAATGTTGCCGTTTTTATTCTGTATGACAACTGTATGGTGACAATATGTCATTTGAAATTGTGTTGCCAAGCTTATCTCTAATGGGTTAAACTTTGTCACGGAAGAATTTTGAAAAACGTGTTCGGAAGTTTGTCCGAAGAGAAGGTCAGAATTCGACCAGAGAGAATGTCATTACAAGTGGTGTACATTTATTCCTTGACTTTAACTTGTTCGTTATATTGAGGAGCTCTTTGCAGCTGGAACATTCCCTGATCTTAGTACTGTAGCAAGCTGATTTCGCTGCATGAGATTTTTGAAATTCTTCTTAGAAGTTCCATAGATATGCTTATGAATAGCGAGGCTGTTGGATAGTCAACTCCTCTCAGGCCTACGGCTTTCTCTTTCAGCAGCGCGGAACTGGTCCCTAACACTACTATATCATGGAGAACACTTGAATTGATATTATACACTTCGTTTGTGTGGTACGTTTGTGCAACAAAAACAGCTCAAGCTTTTGTCAAGTTGCAATGCTATAGGAGGCAACAAAGTGGTTAGGTTTGCTTGGATGTCATGAATTAGATTGGTTCTATTTATCATGCGGATGTTTCTGTTAGTAGGAAACAGATGGGGACACAAGGACTGATACGTTGAGATAGAATACTATGACACAGAAGTGATCTGAGTCAAAGTCGTGTGATACCAGTGACGACAAGAATGTTATCATCATGTCTATGAAGAACCCAGTCTACAATGCGATCATGCTTATGGAGGGGTTGGCTAAATAACTGAGGTTGAAAATGATCATAGGATCTAGGAGTTTTGATGTGTATAGGTCCCAAGGACGATCCAGGTGAAAGTTGAAATCTCCTAGAATAATCAGTCTGCCACTTATTGAATTTCCATACCCTAGGTTTCTAGAAAACTGCTTCAAAAAGAGAGATTGGGTCAGCTGGATTCTTTGAGTAGAAGCAGAAAAATGGACTGACCTTTGTTCCATTGTCAGTGGTTTTTGGACCAGTTCAAACGATATATGTCAGAAATAAAATATTAATAATATTAAAAAAACCACTTTTGTAAATGATACTTATAAGGATAAGAAGATTCCTTACGAAAATGAAAATGTCAAAAATAATTTGCACTTATGGAAAGAATTAAAGAATTATTTCTGTGTATTTTCCGTATATGTTTTACAGTACGCCGCCCCAGGACACTAGCACCGATTTGTTTATGGTATATTCCTCTGATTATGGCTTAACTCTACGAGACTATAAGTAATGTGCACGTGCCTTGCCCTCTATCCACTCTTCTTTACCGATTACGGGATAAAGAACGCGATACCCAGAAGTCACTATATTCTATTTATTTATTTATTTATTATTTTATTAACTCGCTTGGGAAACATGAATATCTTAAAGTATACTGTGTTGTAGGCGATGCTACCTTAATGAGAATCCTCGAACTTAGGATTAAGGTTAGAAACGAATGCAGGAAGTTTAAAGACTCCAACTTGCACTGGCGCAGGGAGAGGGTTTAGGTTAAGAGTTTGGATTAGGGTTAGATCGAGTAGTCCGTGAGGCATTCCAGAACGGGTCGTGCTACTGCAGCGACAAAGTCCAAATTGAATTGGATTTCTCAGATATGCGTCTAGTAAAGACTAATCTATCGGTAACTTGATCGTGAAGACAGCTGAGGCATTTTCTGTCCAGAATTATTCTGAATAAAAGACTCTATATATTATCATATGATAAAGATCTTTTCATGTAGAGTACAAACGGATAGGATGGGTGGTATACAGACATTAATTTGTCTTGAGAGGACGAATCTATCGCTTTCTTTGTCATGAAGATAACTGCAGGCATTGTCTGTAAGATCACTATGTATTAGCAAATGCTTAGAGCGTTTTTGGCATTTAGCGTACGAACAGCTAGTGTCTTCTTGGTGCTGCTTATTCAGAAACTCGTGCCATTTCAGGACCTATCCAGAAATGTATTGCTTTGGAACACAACTTGATTGAGTCCAAAGCTATAGCGATTCGAGTAAAATGGGTAATTTTCGCCAAAGAAAGTTCGACGTTTGGCCCGCATTTCGCGCACTTGATTAAAATGCCTACTTCTGGAGAATGTTCGCAGCAATGTCCATGCTGATTCTCGTGGCAGGATGAGACCTATGGATAAATGTCTTGTGAGTGGACTTAACTTGGTGAAGTCCATAAATTAAGCGACTGGAGCAAAAAAGATAATTTTTGACCGAGAAAGTTGGACTCTGTCGATATCTCAGCATTTTGTGCATCTTACTAGAATGCGTATATATCGAGTATTCGTTCAACGATTTATACCTGGTTTTCTTTGTATCAGTCACGTCAGGTCACGACCAATGCAGATATCATTTGTAAAAATGGCTTGCCATTTACTAATGTTGGAGAGATTGAGGTACAAATTGGACTTTGTCATTTTTCTGAAAAGTTTATCTTTGTCGTTCGGCCAATAATTTGTGCAAGTTACTAGAACGCCTATATCACGAGACCCCGTGCAGGTATTTCGAGGCAGTTTCTTGTGTCTGGTAAATCTGGCCAAAGCCTAAAAAAAATATATATATTTGTTATAATATCTCATGTACGCTACGTTTAGGTATTCTGTAGAATATTATTTGTTAAGTATTATTGTTTTATAAATCAATATTGATAATATGGCCGGAAGAATTAAATTAATAATGTCGTCGTGCAGATGCATATATTTTGTAGCATAAAAAATGAATTGATATAAATATTTTAATTAGAATAAGCTAAATATGTCAGTTTGTGTTTTCTCTCATATATGTACATTACAAAGTATGATTGTTTCTTTTAACGAATATCAAGATAGTTTAGTTTGTTTAAATTTATTTTCCCCCTAAAACCTATTCCAAAAACCTATCTTACATATCATCTACTTGTTGTTTGAAGAAAAAGAAATTGTTCAAACTATTGCGAAGTTGGGCGGAATTGTCGTTCGAGTTGCGTCGAATTGTCTTAATTTCGGCCCCATTTTGAGCCGAATTGTTTTGGGCAGAATTGTCTTCGGGCCAAATTGACTATAATCCGGCATAAATGATAGAACTTTCCCTTAAATCACCCTATTCGATCCCACAGTTTCAATTCACTTTTTTTTTCTTCAGATAAACAGGGTCTTGCAGAAAAAGAAAGAACCATATTGTCCCATCATCACTCTTTTTGTTACATCCATATGCAACATAGTGCGTCATATATGTTGTAGAAAAAAAGCACGACCGTAAAATATATCACACGTGGGAAGAATAGAAGGGATAAATGTACGTCATATCAGTTTTTGGCACGCGGAAACTATCGATTGTTTAGGGGGACTGCCAAATAGCTGTTTTTTTTCATTTAAAAAGCGGATTTTAAAGTCTAATTAAACATTTTTATGGCATGCATACATAACAAATGCGTTTTGTTTATGACTATATTAGTATCACACTTTTGTACAATATAGGTGGCCAGTGACCTTTAAATGGTGGTCCCCGGTGACCGAGTAATCTAAAGGAGCTTGCCTGTACAACATACAAATACAATGATATCTCCTCTTTAATTGGGGGCTCCGGGTCCACATCACTGATATCTTACCTCTGTCCACGTGGGTTCGAGTCTCGGACTCGGACAGCGTGGGCAAGTGAGAAAGCTTGCCATTAGGTTCGCGTGAGTTCTTCCAGTGCGTTTCACGGGTTTTTCTTGTACCAAATGTACTCGCCTTCAACCCACAACAATCAACCAATTACATATTTTTATAAGAATAACAGGAGCCTGCAGCCAAACATTATTGCCAACAATGTAATCGTATAGCACTTTTGTTGTAATGAAAAGTAAAATAAGAAAAAAAATGAGAGAGAGAGAGAGAGAGAGAGAGAGAGAGAGAGAGAGAGAGAGAGAGAGAGAGAGAGAGAGAGAGAGAGAGAGAGAGAGAGAGAGAGAGATTTGACGTGGCAATAACAATTTTTCAACCATATCGCTACGATATCTGCATTGTAGCAGTTCATAGTGAGTCATCATGCCGAAGACATGTGGCATCATATCCCACCCAGTCACATTATCCCGACATCAGGCCGATCAGTCCTAACACTAACAACTTAACGACAAACAAAGCGAGGCAGCTGGTAGTACCATATTTTATGTCTTTGGTATGACTCAGCCAGGGTTCTAACCCGCGACTTCCCGCATGCGGATGCTTTAACCACTTATGCCACCGGAGCGGTTTTGCAGAGTATGCACTATGATTGAAAGAAAAACGCGAGTAAATCGATTTGAGACTGAATTTACTTTTCAGCAGAAACTGGAATGGTCTTTCTGCTGAAATAATTATGCAACTTCGATTCTTTTGTCATAAATTAGAGTAATGAAGAATAAAACATTGTTTAGTAAATTTCTTCAAAAAGCCTCTTAATAGTATAGTCATTTCAGTCTTTCTGCATTTTAACATGGCGGAATGTAGCTTGCTATTAAACGATGTGTTATGGGTTTCAATAGAGAAACAGTAACGCACTGCCGATTTCATTGTCAGATTTGTGTAATTTACGTGATAAATAAATCTTTTTATCAGCAATGTTTTTAGATATTGGAGATCATGTTCAGGTAAGAGAAATTCAAAGAACTTTTTGAAATGTTAGAAATTCAATTATTTTGGAGAATTAAAAATATGTCGAAGCGTTGAAAATGTTTTTCTTTTATTCTAACTGAAGAACTGTTCCATTCATATAAGAAACTGATGTTCTCCATCAACAGGAATAACCCTGTTGTTTATGCTAGGATACCATGTTTATTGTTTTTGACATTAACTTATGAATTCATTATCACTTTAAAGTAAAAAAAATAAATATTTTTTTTAAAAAAGAATCCACCAACTAGATTAAGGGAAATAAACCCTACAAGGGACCTTGTTTGAATGAAGGAGTTTCCTCCCATATGCTACCACGCCGGACAATCAGGCGATACTGCTGCACTATTATTGTTCAATCTATAAATATAAAAAAAATAATAAACTCCACCCCCCTCCCGAGAAAACCCACAGAAAAGAAAACAAAACACATCACCCATAACAACAACAACAGCAGCAGCAACAACAACAACAAAAACAAATACGTGTGAAGCTGGCAGTGTACCCTGTCTCCTTTCCTTTATCATTTTGTTGTGATAGTACATGTATATGGTGTTTTTGTAGTTCTCTAATTGTTGTAGTGGAGCTTGTGGTGATCAGAAGAGTTATTTTGGAACGCTCAATGGTCTACGAAGCCATTCTAATGACTACATAACGCACCAAGGATACTTACTGTATGAAGTCGGTTCAAACTGCAACCAACACCGACCCTCAAACTCGTGCGCTTTATGTGACGGTAGATCAGGGGTTCTGTTGATCAGGTAGATCAGCGGCTCTGTTGTTTGTTGTACTTTTCAGTCTCGCAAACTGAACAGACCCAGAACTGTCGGCGCAGGAGCAGATTATATAAGCAGACTATACTTTCCTTGTCCTAAACAATAAAATGAGTGACGTTTTCTTAAGTTTTGCTAAAAATATGTTGTTAATTTTGTTAATACATGTACATGTTTTCCGCCTGGGATCATGTGGGAGCGAGGTTTCACACAAGGGAACATAGAGCAGTGGGTATAAGAATCATGAATATCAGCTACTCTCTGTGTTGAATTCTCGACGTGAGAAGGTCAGCAATCCTGACAACAAAAACTTTAAAAGGAGAACTATTATGACTCTAATTTGTTTCTTTTAAGACTTTTCATCGCAGCTTCAATGAAAATACGTTGATTAAATGAGAATTTGCTGACAAAATTTATTGTAGTGTCGACTTTTGTTTTAGTAAAAAAATTAAAAATATTTCTTAATTGAAATATTTCTTAATAATCTTAAACGTATTACTGAAGCAAGGTGCATTTGGTGATAATTTTTCGTGTATTGAAGCAATCTATTCCACAGTTTTTGTATAATCATACTATTAGGTATCTGTGCGAAGGATTTAAAACAAAATACGCATTTTCAGTGTTTTACATGTATGCGTGAAAACAAAATACGCATTTTCAGTGTTTTACATGTATGCGTGAAAACAAAATACGCATTTTCAGTGTTTTACATGTATGCGTGAAAACAAAATACGCATTTTCAGTGTTTTACATGTATGCGTGAAAACAAAATACGCATTTTCAGTGTTTTACATGTATGCGTGTGTGCGGTGACATGACGTCATTAATACAACGAGGCTGCAAGATGTTATTTACAGATATTCTAATATTTTCACATTTCTTATAAGACTTAGAACGGAATAAATGAAAATGTAAAATTAACAGTGCGGACAGCATTTCTGGCAATAGGTTTTCATTACTAATGGAGGCTACACAAATGTAACGCTTTTAACGACGAACTTTTTAACCTACAAGGGATGATACTTCTGTTCTTTCTCGCACGACTTATTTAAGAATAAATGCTGATATTTCAAGCAACATTTCGTGTAGCATAATAAATTTGGTACCGATTTTTAGCTCAGTCATTCGACTTTGTATGCGTATCCGAAGTTTTTGGCTTAATCTCATATCTTTAAGGAATGCTAGATCATTTCCCACGGTATTGCCCAACATGTAACACCATTTGCGTTCTATACAAACATAATTTACTGGGAAAAATATCGAATCCCATGAAAATAATCATTACAATAAAATGCAATGAAACAAAAATATTTTTTAAAACTATCACACAAGCAATTTAATTACATATAAGTGACATTATAATTTAGCTCCTTTTCTTTGTATTACTTGCCTTTACTAATTTTGGCAAGATAGTGTCTCAGGTGACAGGGGTTAGCTTGGTAAATTGTTTTCTTAACTAAAAGCTAATAATTCAAGATCTGGATATGTTTTTGATTTAGGTTTGTGTTCTTCTTGAAACTGAGGCATATACACTTTCCATTTTTACTTCGCAGCATGTGGACAATGAAATACCAATGGTTGCCTAGGAAGAAAAGCTAGCCACCTGTAAAAAGGAGACATGTGGATTCAAGGGAAGTAGACTGTCTCAAAATCTGCCTGGATGGCAAATATTTTAAAGTCCATCAAACTATATAGAGCACAATGTTTTTCAGAATTATAAACTATGAAAAGGGGACGTGTTTTGCATTATAAGCATCACTTGGTGTCAGAAATAATCTTCGGACGTAAAATATCCAGATACATATTCTGGGTCGGGGTCCCTTGAATTTAATTGCTACAAATTGCCATGGTACTAATTGTATTGAAAAATGGGAACCAGCCTAGAAATGGGTGAATAGAGTATTTACGGGTTTGGCTGACCAGGATTGGTTAATAACGTAAGTTATGTTGTAGGATAAAGAATCTCTTGAGACTTTATCCTAGTTGAAAGTGAATAAAAATAGAGACATTGTTTTATTGATGGAATTTCAGTTCTTTAATAGTCTTGAGTTTGGAACACTCATTACTAAAATTAGCACCTGACTCTTTGGTGCGGAATTGAAAGCACGTGTTTCAAACATATGCAACTGCAGAAAATTCCGCGGCTCATATACTTTCCTCTGCACAGAAGCTGACCTCTAGGTATCATCTATACTGATAAATATGAGTTTGGTCATGATCACTCCAAAATTTTAAGTTATTTAATTTTTAATATCATTGTGTTTGCATAGGTTTGCTATGTGAACTGAATTAGTACCGTGATTCCTTGAAATGTCTAGTCAATGGAACAACACAACAGAGTAGTTTCCCTTGGATATTGCATCGCGTGACATTGCCGAATGATAGAGAACTAACAGGTACGATTTTTCAGAGGGGAACAGAAGGTTTGTAAACTAGCAATTTGATATTTTCTTCCTTCGTGAACATATTTTTAAGACAATCGTTGTACACTCATTTGACGATATTGTCGCCCTACACTGTAACTGTCTAATTCTCGCTTTGCGTGTTTGCTAGCTCACTAGCTGGGGAAAGTGGTACAATGAAAATTGAAACGGGTTGTACGTTTTAATGCGGCTAGTTTGTTTGTTCGAGTGTCGAGTCTTTGTGAAGTCCGCCAGTTTTAAATATTGAAAAAATATTCTAATTGACAGATAATTTTATTGACAGACTATAATTGGTTATTGAATACCATGAAAAGACCTGAAACAGAGTGAACGGCAAAAAACGTTTCAAACTGCGTACAGGGGTATGAAAAACATTCGTACCGCACGCTTTTATCTCCATGATTATTAACTACGAATTAAAAAAATTAAATGAATAGAATTAGAATTAATCAGACTTTAGAAAATAAATATTTAGAAACTTTTGATGACATTTATTTCATTAAATATCTAGGTTTAGAACGAGTTAATGCAATGGTCGTAGGTTCGATAGTCGGCCAGGCCAACCATGGTTCGCTACTACAGCGTCCTTTAAAAAGGCACTTTGCTACCATTTCCTTGGCGTGTAAGAGCCAAGGTAAACCGAAAGTGTCGATGTGAGATTAACAACATAAATAATTAGTCGTTTACTATCGTTTTACGAATTTTAGGTCAGGTTTGATCTAGCAAGAAAAAGGGCGAACGTGGTTCATAAAGAGTATCTTGTAATTTATTAGTGAATGAATAAATGTTTGCTTTCTGGATGCAGATTTTAATTTAAGTCACAAATACTAAGGATTGGTAGCCTCGATGTCATATTTTGGTCACAGTTTGCTGAAACAAAGCTATTTTGGAACGGCAAAAAATGTCAAAAATTTGAAGAAGAATCGGTAATGCTTATGATTCCATGAATATTTTCTATTTAAGCATTCAGTGTGTACCAGATAGAGGGTTCGAATGCGAAACTATGCGCACTGAGAGAGGTTAAATTTGAAACTATGCTCACTGAGTCAACGCCCAGTTTTAGGAAACAGTATACTTCATTTTTATAGACGTAGTTAAACATGATTCGCAGGTCAGATTTCACCCAGAGAAAGGCAAATTAAAATGCGAGTGTACGTATACAAAAGTTGGTTTGTCAGAGGAGGGACAGGGCAATACCGAATGTCGGCATATTTACTTGTTCATAAGCAGGATTTAAACTGATGAAGAATAAGATTGACATACCAAGAGGATAACATTACCAGCTAACACTAATTGATAAATATATTTCGGATGGTATGAGATGAAACGATTCCCAGTGCTTGATAGTTTCTACTAAAGAGACTGAACTTCAAGCAGATCACATACGTGTCAGAAAAATAATTTTCAGGAAGATCTGTGAAGAAGAAACGAAGTCTGCAAACATAAGTATTGTTTGGGCAGTTCTCTTCGGCGCATGTTTTAATGACTTAATGAAGTTAACAAGACGTTGTATAACCCCGAACCTGACTGTTTATTTCTCATGCAGTAAGAGCTGGTCCATCTCACACTAAAGCTTGGATGGAATGAGATAAAACAAAATGTTTTAAATTTAATATTTAACCAATATGGCGTCCTAAACAATATTTTTTTTGTACAGGCAACAAGTAGTAGGATAATAGCAGTTCTGTTATTTATTTTTTGTTCTAGGTTTAATGCCTTCTAATTATATGGCTGTTCTCGTATCACGCGTATATGCCCACACATGAACGTTGCCCACTTATGTTGTCAATGCAAGAGGGATGTCGTGTGAGCTAGAAGGTTTGATTACTTCAAAATAAATCAATAATGTACAAATCTGCCATTATCATAATACTCTGGCAAACAATAACTCGATTTTTACCACCAGTAATTCGCCAGTTGTAGGTAAGCCTTATTCCCTCCCGAATCCATCTCACCCAAAGGCAAAATTCTTGGCTCATTACATTGACTAGACAGAGGGCAATAACTCTTGCCCATTGTCTCACCTTCAAACATACCTGCAGATGTATTAACGATTATTATATTTTTAATTTGGCCAGTTATTCAAATGTTTCGACATATGCGGCCTTTGTTTTCAGAAATTTTGTTTCTACACGGCTACATTGTAATAGAATGTGTTGAAGTTCGTGAACACTTTCTATACATTTATCACCCCCAGGTATAGCGGGTGTCTCTAGCGTCATTAATGCAGTTAACTATTCATTTTCGTTTTTCCTTACTTTGTATTTGTCGAATAATTATAACAGCGAAGAGTGCTAATTGCGAGAATTCAAGACCAACGAGAATTTTCATGACTCGTGACTCGCCTGCTACTTGCAGCATGCACGCCAGTTGGAGAATACATCATCGACACTTTGAAGGAAATCTGTAGAAAAAGAGGACATGATGTGGAAAATCAAATGATTGAGAGTATTTAGAGTTTTTTGAGCATACACTGTATACTAAGTCTTTGGCCATCTTATTGCAGGACACCATTAGGGTTCCTCCCACAACGAAGATACGAAGAGCGTTACCTACTGCTGCTGCATATTGAGAAATGAAAGAAACTACAAATTTTTAACCGTCCGACTTCATCTCTGGTGTTATAGGTGCGTCATTTGGTACAACAAGCTATGACAGAGTTGGTTAGTTATGGCCAATATTTCCCCCATTTCCCGTCTTCTTTAGACTTTGTTGAGAACTCTGACACTTTCGAGGAGGTTCCATCCAATTCTGAGCAGCCCAGGTAGAGTATGTACCGCTATCCCACATGTCCCATATTTGCTTTCGGGTCCTTAAGTCTGGGCGCATTCGGTTGATCAACGACTTGAATCTCGGCTGCCGACCGTACCGTTCATATGTCCGGCTTTTGATACAAACCTTTTACTGACCGTATGTATTTCCTTATCGTCCAATGCCTGATCGTGCTGCGTCATGGAACTTTAACATTGCCTCGGATCTTATTGATAGATCCGTCCGTCTGCCGAACATCATCATTACTTGGGTAGTACAGCTATCTGCATTACCGTCCGTACCCCTTGCACCCGTATATGTTGATTTTAATTTCGACAAGTTTTCCCGACCGATTCGAAGACTCGATCCTGCTGATACGGTTTTAGCATCTTGGATGGTATCGTGACAGTCTTAGAGGCAAGGTATACACCTTGTCTATGTCTCCATAAATGTACTATCTGGAACCAGATCTTTTTCTAGACAAATATTGTAGGGATAAACCTAGTGGTTAATGCTCAGATCCAACAGTGGAGTGAACTTTGTATAGTTTTAAGGCGTGAATGTAGGAATTGAGGGTTGTTGTCGAAATCAGAATGTCTGTCATCTCACTTCGTCTTCTGCACCAGCATACAGCGTATTGGCCTCAGTTATTTTTGACGATGTTGAAGTCATTGCTTCTTTGTCTTCCCTTGTTGTCAATAAACGTCAAAGATATCACCAAGAGTATCTGCCAATGTCAGTGACCCAGGCATTTCCAAAGCTTTTTGTTTATGAAAGTCAGCTGCCAGTGTCGTTTGCAATATTGCTGATATAAGAACCAATCCGACACCATCTTCACAGATCTCTCTGCATTAGACAAGGACTTCACCGCTGTCAGCCTGACTTCGTCTTGGTCTATATGTTGGATAAAAAGGTGTTCTGCACTCGACGTCGAAGCTTGCCTGCAATATGGTGGCCGCGTCTTCGTTGTTGGACTTGGTGGTTCTGGCCATTTTCAGGTTTTCCGACATTTCCAGAAATTCATATCGCGCCCTAATCGTATGAACAATTCGTTTCATATAGGCCCTGATGTTCAGTAGTTTTATAGAAGAAGTGATAATGCCCTTCGTTTCCGCTCAGCAACTTTCGCGATGTACGTCATCTCCTATTCACCCTATATGACTCGATGACCGGAGACAAGGATATACGGGATCTTTCTCTGCACAATCCCCAAACCAGCTGTGATCTCAATACTACATGGAGACAGTTTGGTAATCAGTTTCGGAGGCAGTCATATCGAGTTGACACAAAACAGTTTCTCTACTCCCACGTATATGCACCCTTCGCTATTGACTCGTGTCCCCGACGGTTCGCAGACAACTATCCAGTAGGCGACAGACTCATGTTTTTCAGACAGCACTGGGTCGATCTCCGCCAAGCTAGAGGCGATTAAAACTTTCTCAGATGATCTTCAGTTCTACTTTTAACGGTCCCCGCCACTTTCGTCCTCACCATTTGTGACGGAAGCTCAGTCGACCTCGTTAAAGGACACTTTTGTAACAAGAGATCCAAACGCTTATACTAAAATGTATGTGCGGTAGAGATTGTCAGGAATTCACAATCTCCGGAGTTTTTCACTACGTTTTTTTTTTCAGGTCAAGACAGTCAGTGGAAAGCAAAGACCCATCCCTGTCCTCAGTTATCTAATTCAAAGGATAGGTCAATATAAATTCAGCATGGACTGACTGCAAGATCAGTCTGCCTCTCCAGCCCTCTGAGCGAACTTACCTTCTATCGCAATCTGATATACACATATTCCAATGTTCATATCCATCGTTTGTCACGGTAATTGCTTGGGTTTGTATATCTAGGAAATGATTATTATTTTCACCCTCTCATTTCTGTCGTGAAGATAAGTCCTTACGAAACGATTCCACTGTTTAGTCGACTTGTGCTATACGATGTTATCTACTTCCACGGTGGACTATTTGGACAACATCATCTAGAAATATACGAGCATTCCCATTCTAGTCAAGGGAAAGAATGATATAATATCCCTTTTACATCATCTAGGTTTTCTATTCAATTGACAAACCTGATAGTTTTTCCATCCCATCAGTTCCTCCATATGGGTATAGGATTTTGTTAAATCCATTTCAACCTCGTACGTCTCCCCCGCCTTTGTGTGGTCGGATTCTTCGTCTTTGTATAATTCATTTCCAACACTAAATCTGTCACAACCAGGGAGATTTTATAACTCCTGGAATTGTTTTATGTATCAGCTGATAATTTACCGCTTGGCCATCTCAATATCCGCTCTTTGCCGAAGAAATTGCTGTCTCAAGGGAGCCCTTTTCTCATGTCACTCGATTACAGGATTGGCGTGACAGATTCAGCGTCAAGAGCGATACAGTATTATTCCTGGACCAGTGGCGCAAACAAGTTTGGCTGTCGACTGAAAGTCCTCTCGAACTGCTGTAACCGGATGTAACAGTGTGTACAGATACAAGCACTTGTAATTGGGAAGCCCATCTGTTAGATGGTTTCGACACCATCAGGGACCGTGGGGTCAGTAGGACACAAATGTCCATATCGATATTTTGGATACTAAAACTATCATCAAAGCCTTTTTACATTTTTATTTACTGTATTCAGAGAAGGGTCGTATCCGTCATATCAGACAACTAGGTGGTAGTATCGTTTTTCTTCAAACCGGGCGGTACCAAATCATCCCAACTCTGAATTCTGGTCTGCAATTTTCAGCGTTAGTCGCACATCATAACGACGACATCCATATTAGACATAATCCTGGCAGACTCGATGTCTAGGCCATTAGTCTGCCAGGGAAAGGACATGAATCACAAATAGTCTGGTTTGCAAACACGGTGGAATCGCAAATTGATCACCTTCGATCGTCGACACTCTTTTTGTCAGTTGTTACGGCCTTTGGTCTTTGCATAGCCCATCCTTCAATCTTAGTTCCAAAGTTGATACATATTTTGAGGGGTCAGAAATGCAAATGATTTTGATTGTCCCTCTTCTCTTGAACAAATTCTGGATCAAATATCTTCTCAATAATGCGATCGATCTACCCAGGAAGATTCGGACCTGGATGAATTGTCTCAAACTGCTCCCGACCCACTGTCCTTGTCTAGGTCATATTCTACTTCATGCTTGGCTGTTCTCCAGAGAGCATTACATCATAAACAATTTGAACCTTCAATAATGGAAAGAACTGCACGAGGCCCTCCACTCTAAACGCTTACACAAGAAAATTTCGCATTTTCAGGTACTGGTGTGAAGTAAAAACAGACATTGTCTCTTTGAGTGCCTCTTTCCCACAAGCAGCTGCCTTAAACTTTGTCTGTTTCGAGGAGAAAAGTCCACTCTTGTTAATAATTCAGGTTACCATTCTATTGAACTCGTTCCGTCATCATGGCCGAGATGATCTTGGTCATAACAAAGATCTCTCTAATTTGTTGATCAATCGTACTTGCATATGTCAAAATTAGTCACACGTTTTCCAAAGTGGACTGTTTCCTGGACTCTGACTCGGCAAATTCAAACAAATTCAAGCCTTTCTCAAGGCCTTGACTGATGCTTCACTCATACGAAACCCGTTTCATGATACAGTTCTCATCGGTATGCAGAGTTAGCGAATTTCATATCCGGTCTTTTCAACCAGCCTATATGCAGTTTCTGTCAGTTTACTCTGCTGGTTTTGTCAGTCGGTAAGCAATCAACAAGTCATCATACGACCTC
The DNA here is from genome assembly GCA_016746295.1 of Potamilus streckersoni. Classification (NCBI taxonomy): domain Eukaryota; kingdom Metazoa; phylum Mollusca; class Bivalvia; order Unionida; family Unionidae; genus Potamilus; species Potamilus streckersoni. Next base: position 116,559 of record JAEAOA010002311.1, on the reverse strand, counting down.
CATACTATACTGACATAATCTAAGAGTATTTCAAACAAGACCGGGCACGTATTTGCAGACTTTATCGCAAGCAGTCTGAGCAGGTTTGTGGAGTTCAAAGACGAAGTGTTCTCACATTTATACCTGGGAAAGAGAACATATATCCTTAATTCCTCTCATCGTTGCTGAAATGGGCACTATGCTCGGCATAATCTGATATATCGCTAGAACAGAGGAGTCTCATGAGATGAGAGCAATCCTTGCTATTCTTGACTTTGATCGCCATGTCTCTATCAAAGATGTCTTCTATGCCGTCGTTTAACAAGCACAGCCAACCTTTTTCGAGTTCTGTTCTACGAGACTTGGCTCTAAACGATACACTCTGGATCTAGTAGGCCCAGTTTTAGTCGCAAATGAGGCTACCAGACCCAGTTGACATCACCCTTACATCCGGAAGGACATCCTTCGCAACTTTTGCTGGAGTCGCTTGAATATTTTATGTGGGAAGACGATTTCATTATTTCTTCTTCCCAGGCTTAATCAAGTCGCCATCTTTTGTGATACTCGCAAGTTAGGAGAGTGGGTTAACCTTCATATGTGAAATGCATTCTTCTTTCCTCAGAGGTTAACCAAGGTATAAGTGGGATGCTCAACAAAAGAACTCGAATTTTTCAGCAAATGTTTCTCCTAGAATGCTTAAAAATCACACTACTTTAATACACGTCCATCCTCCACGCATTGCAAGCATCCTGTTAAACGATTTTCCGCTCACCATAAATCGAGCATGACCTGTAGGCGAAATGGGGAGATTATGGGTAATATAGACAGAAAAGACCGATGTCTTAATTCTGGAGGTATTAGGGCTTCTATTCCAAACTTTTGTGATCGGGTACTTATTCTATGAGAAACACAATTTACTGAAAACTTTGCTTTCCGTTCGTAGAACTTAGCCATACTAATCATTTTATCGTCAGTAACCATAAAATAGAGTTTCTTAATTGAATGCAGACTGCTTTGTGCCACTTTGTGAAGTTTTGAAGAGACACGCATTCGTGAATGCGTCTATGATGATATTATTTTAACAGAGCCATCATTCATACCGGTTATTGCTGATATGGCCCTAGCAATAATTCTATAGATTTATGTAGTAAAGCTTTCTTTTTACCATATGTAAATTATACATGAGGTAAAACAAAAGTACATAAGAAAACATGAATTATACAAAGTGTACATGAAATAATATTTATATACATCTGCAATCAAATTCTTGTCCTTTGATGTGCGTGGTGTCAAGTTTATATTCTTGCAAAAACAAACTGGACCTTAACAATCTTTGGTTTTTATTCTTCATCTAGTCGATGAAAGTAAGGGGTTGGAATCACTATACACAACAGCCGGAGAAGGAGCTGAGCTAATGAAAACTTCAAAATGGTTCATTAATATAACATTGTTTTGTCCTTGAAGTGTACCAAACTTTGTAAAAGAGAAAGGATAGTATATCATTTGAATTGCAAAACTTTTATGATATTGTATTTATTATTAGAGTCAAACATTTAGCTATAGTTTAGAGAATGTTACCATCATTGGTGGTATATGAGGTTTGTAATTTTGCAGAGGGTTTGCGATAATATAACTATTTAGAAACTTTCATTTGTTTGCCGATGTCATTTTTTATCACAATGTTTTCTTCTTTCTTTAGAAGTGTTATGTTCCAACGACTGTTTCAGACTGCGATTAGTAGACCTAAATCTTATCAATGATAAAGATTTCCTAGGTAACAGCAATAATTAGTTTTCCATATTTAAATCTTTTAAAGAATGGTAAACTTTTCCATTATAGGATAGAGTTACCGACAATTGCCATTCCTGTATTTGAAGGTATTTTAAAGTTTATGTTATCGTGCCTTTTGTTCCTTTCGGATTATTAATAAATTCACAGTTTAGGAGGTTTAGTCTCCGAACAATTGTCAGTGTTCCTTATTCATTCGTTTATAAGTATTTTACTTAACGTTGGTGATATATCAATGAGTTGACAGAGGAATCTCGATAGTTTAGCCCATTTACCATTGATAATACTGATCCAAAATCATACTTCGTGATATGATAATTATATCTGTAGATTTCCCTCGTTAATCTGAATGAAGCACGTGTACATGGGAGTACTTTTCCTCAGTTGTAGAATGCTTCTTAAAACTTCGATATGCAAATTTTTCAATTTTTGTAAATGTGATAATATCAAATTCGCAAACTTCACGTTCTTCTAGTTTGATCAGCGTTGTATTTATTTCACTTAACAAACCTTCGACTTTTTGAAATAAAAAATATCAAAATTTTTAAATTCAGCACAAATGTCATTTAGGTTATCGCCAACTGTAAATTAACATTTCTCAAATATCACAAATCAAAATTTCTGTATAATCGATACGCAATTTTCGTAGATCTGAGTATTCGTAAAACACATTTAAATTATGATGGAGATTTTTTCATCGTTACTAAAATTTTAATTATATCGGCGCAAAAAAGTATAAAATTGGATAGAAATAATGACATGGGAGCATAAGAAAATGATAACTCTGCGCTAGTTATCGATTTGTTGATATACAGGAGAAATAAAATTGGCAAAATATTTTCACCTTGCCTCGCATACTTTCTAATCTGAAGGAAAGCGTATTGTTCTTCCGCGTAACTGACAAAATTTGACTTGAAGATAAATATTATAGACAATTCTAAATATTTTTTAAAAAAGTTTCCTTTTGACATTTGTATCTAGCAGTTTCATCTACAGCCTTATCCTTCAGATATTATCAAAAGCAGTAATATAATTTAAAAAAATCACAAACTAGTTTCATCTAGCAAGTTTTTAAAACATTTCTGAGAGTACGAAGACAACAAATTATGATCTGTAGTTCAACAGATTGGTCCGTAAGCTCGTTGTGTGTCACTCAACAAATTGTTCTGTAGGCTCGTTGTGTGTCACTCAACAAATTGTTCTGTAGGCTCGTTGTGTGTCACTCAACAAATTTTTCAATTGGCTGGATGTGTGTAACTCGTCTGGTTCTTTGAAGTTTTGATGTGTGTTCCTCGTTATTAAACAAAACATTGATAATAGCGACTAAACGTCCTAAGGCAAGGCGGATATATGGGTGGAATAGCTTAATATTGATATCGTTAAATATTAATACCGTTATGGATATGGTGTCGTTTTGAATGTTCATAACTTTATTTCGCACAGTTTTCTTTTCAATATAATATTACAAGTTCTACGCTAAATGAATTATACTAGAAGGCAGACGCGTTTGTATTTTCAGATGTAACTTAGGTTCATCTGATTTTTTGTGACACTGAGGCCATCTATCCTCCCCTCCCCTAAAATAGCACATCTTAGATAATAATAATAATAATAATAATAATAATAATAATAATAATAATAATAATAATAATAATAATAATAATAATAATTATTATTATTATTATTATTATTATTATTATTATTATTATTATTATTATTATTATTATCATCAACATCAATAATAATGACAAACAATAACAGATTTTGTAAACGTGTATCATCTTAGTTTCTTTTTGTCTTCTTTTCTTTTCTTGTTAATATGCCGCTTGGAGACATTTCTTGCAGATGGAGACAACAGCTGAATTCGATGCCTACCTGGGAGGAATAGTATCGTCTTGTTTCACTACCCTAGCCATTGCCTTGGGAACGGAGACTGGTTTGATTGACTTTCTGTGTGCCGCAGACTCTCCACTTACCATAGAACAGATTTCAGAGGGAACCGGACTAAAAGAACGGTATGCCTTTAGCAAAGTAAATAAACCATGCTATATTTTAAATATCTAATTTTATTTCGTGACATTTTATTTTCATTCTTGCTTCTAAAATGGTTTTAAGGTGTTAATAGTTACATGCTTTCCTTTCCTAAAAGAGGCAAATGTTTACTTTTATTTCATAAGCTATAAAATTGCAAACTTTTAAATATGAATGTCAGATATCCAATGATGCACGATTTCTTTCCTGTTTTACAAATGTTTTTAACGATAGCATGTTTAGCGTAGTCTTGTTAACGTAAGTTTGTTAACGTAGGCATGTATAACGAAGGCTTCTTAGCTTGCGGTTGTTTAACGTAATATTGTACACGTAAGCTTGTTAGCGTATATAACTAAGATTTTTCTAGAAATGAACTTTTGACCTTCGTCCAGGTTATTCTCTTCTATCTTTAGTTTCTTTTAAAATGTAATCTTTTTTACTGGAAAAATTACTTATTCGTTCGATGAGATCATGAGGTTTGATTTGACTGGAATTCAAAGTCTTTAGTCACCAGAAATACAAAGTGCTCAATAATAATAATAATAATAATAATAATAATAATAATAATAATAATAATAATAATAATAATAATAATGGGAGACATTATCTGTGATTTATATTGAATTCAAAACAAAGAATCCTTGGGTTATATTTCCGTGATTTAACAAAAGACTTGTTTGCACATCATTCAATTTAGGACATTGGCACATTAGTGCATTAGAGCCTACAGGCTACTATGTAACTTGATAACCGAGATGGATTTCCGGATTTACATCAGAACACTTGATGGTGATACAAATACAATGTTTGTTGATGTATGACTTGAATTAGAAAATAATATTTATTAATGCGTGCGTTTGTAAGATCCAAATATTCAATGAATTAACATAATACGTACGAACCTAAAAATGCAACAAACAGAAATACAAATGAATGACCTTACACAGTACATGGACAAAAGATGAACGATTCATAATAATTTCATATGATAATAAAGAATGATGTGTTTCACTCAATAGTATAAACGTATTCACTCAGTGAAAACTGACGTATTTTTCTCAAATAATTGATTGGACAGATCATACAAAAATATATTTGCACGTCCGAAACACTGGGTAGTACAAAACCCCAAATTTAGCCCACGGCTAAAAGATTACATTTATGGAGGAAATTAAAACACCTTCCTCAATCATGCACTTGGCTACTAGTCACGCTGGTCAATCAAGGAAACACCATTCAATTCCTTGGTTAGTCAAGCAATCAGCGACCCTCAATTTGGTCAACAACGTCCAATCATCTGCTACTCGACCAGCAACACTGTTCATTCAGCTCCTTCGGCAGCTGTGGTTAATTTCGATAGTTAAATAAATAAATAAAAAAATAAATAAAATAAATAAATAAATAAAAAAATAAATTACATACCTCTACAGCTGAAGATGTGCAAATCTCTAACTATACTGCCGACTGACAAAACGTTCTGTAATGTGTAGATTTAATCTTACCGTGAGGCATTTATACACAGACAATGTAGTCTTATGTCGTCTGTGCAGTTGATGTATTCGTTTTTTTCCCCAACGAAAACACTTTGCACGTGCGGGAAATGATAAAATGAACACACAGTTCCGTGATACTACAGGCACATCAAAACATTAAAGGTTGGAAATTGTTCGGAATACCACTACAGATTAGTTAGAACTTTATTCACTAAGATTTGTGTTAGTAATTCTAGGATTATTTGGGATCTAATTCGCAATACCGTAAGTTCTCTTTTTACATCTTCATTTTCTATGATAAGGAAATAAAATGTTTGTTGAATTGTTTAAAGCTGTTGCTACTCACTCATTTCTAGTACTTATTTTAAGACCATATACTTGTAATAGTATGACCAGTAGTGTACGCATCTCCTTAATTTGTTTGTTTTCTTTGTTGTTGTCATTAATATGCATATTTGTAAATTTGAGTAATATAAATATTTAAAAAATAACCACCAGAGCAGAGTTGCACTTTGGAATCTTTCGGATCCGTGTCACGTACAAACAGTAGATGTCCTTTTTTGATGTTAACGGAACGGCCTTAGCAAATGCGGGGCCCTATTGGATGATTTTGGCGGGGTCTCCTGGATTTACGCGCGGGGCTGTCTGTGGGAACGGTATTTGTAAATAAACTTTTAACAAGTTTTATATGATATTGAGCTAACATTTTCTTTCATTGCTTTAAAATTGCTTTCTTTCTATATATATATTTTTAAAAAGTTACTATTGCGCTGGACCCCAATCAGCGCGGGGCCAGATTTGCCCAAATTGGTTAAATCGGTCTAAGGCAGGCCCTGCCTGTGAATATGTACTGGGGCCATTATTACTTGGAGAAAACATGGTGTTAGGAAATGGGAGATACCGTTTGAAAAATGCTGGCAAGCATTTGAACTTTGTTACTCGTTTATGCCCCATACTCGTGGAAAGTGTGTATAGTCGATATAAATCAACTTGTTTCAGTTATGTCCAGGAGTGGCTTGGTGCCATGGTCTCGGCGAAACTCATCCAGCTAGATGCTGATTCCAATAAGTTTTACGTTCAGCCCAATCACCGACACCCTCTCAGAGTCCGAGGGGCCTTCGCCCAGGGGATTGTGCCCTGGTGTAAACGCTTTGACTTGGTTAAGTCATGCTTTCAAAAGGATGGACCTCTAGGTAATTCTCATGTCCTAACGCATTAACCAAGTAGAACATGTAAGCTTTAATACAGAGCTTGAGGTTTCAAAGTTGTAATTCTTTATGCAAGTACATTATTTTGTTACCAGGAAGCCACGGACAGTGATAACTTGTTAATTACTGTGACGTCTATCAGAAATTTAAAGACTGCGCTCTTAGACCAATAATAGCTGTCAGTGCGTTTGAGAGAGAGAGAGAGAGAGAGAGAGAGAGAGAGAGAGAGAGAGAGAGAGAGAGAGAGAGAGAGAGAGAGAGAGAGAGAGAGAGAGGTAGTAGGTAATAATACGTGTTATTCCAAAGACGTGTCGGAACATGGCAAAGTCTTTCGTCTTTATAACTTTCATTTTGTGTCTCTTTGTCGGTTTATAATCATTATACTATTTAAGGCAATTTAAAATTACGTCATGAAATTATGTTGCAGGTTTCGAGTATTCAGAAGAGCCCAGCTGGTTTGACTGGTTTGATTTCTATAGATCTGTTACGTGTGATCATGTTGTAGAACAGGAAATCATTCCATTTTTGGGATCCACATTAAAAGAGAAACTAGGTGAGCTTTAATTTGACAGTTGAAAATTTAAAAATTAATAAAAAAAATAGATTAATAAAAAATATAGAGATAAAGAATATCATTTTATTTTACTCACGATTGATAAAAGACACGAAGTAGGTAAAACGGTAAATTGATGTTTAAATGGAAAAGAGACATCTGACGTACTATTTTTTAGAACAAAGTCATGAGGAAAGTTGCATAAAAATAAACAAAAACGGCATTATATTAAATTTTATCAACATACTCGAAAACTTTCATTAATGCAGAAGAATACAAAAATCAATGTAGAATGTTACATCATGTTCTTTTATTTTTGTGTTAATTGAAAAGTTCTCCATATACCTCAATTGACTTCCAGAATCTGGCATTCATGTGGTGGATATTGGAAGTGGTACTGGAAATTATACAATCGCTCTTGCCAAGATGTTTCCAAAATCTACATTTGTTGGTGTGGAATATGCGGAAGTAGGTGTCCACAAGGCAGAAGAAAGGGCTAAAGAAAAAGGTCTCAAGAATGTCACCTTTCAGAAAGGAGATGCACACAACCTTCCAGACTCCTGGACTGAGATGTTTGATTGGGTGTTCATTTATGACGTTTTGCATGACATAGCAGACCCACATAAAGCAATCCGTGAGGTGCGCCGAATCATGAAACATGATAGCGTTTTCTCTCTTGTTGAGATTGGCGTTCACAGCGACCTTTCTTACAATATTGGTGATAAAACTGCCGCCATGTACTACTCTGCTAGTATGTTTGTCTGTCTCCCATCAAGCTTGTCCCTTGAACCCCATAAAGGATATGGGGCTTGTTGGGGTATGGAAGCATGTGAGAAAGCAGTGGTCGAAGGCGGGTTGAAAGTAATCAGCAAAACTAAGATAGCTGGAACGAAAATATTATTTGTATGCGCCAAATGAGTCATATAACCATTTTGGTTTCAACACAAGGATATATTTCCACATTCGCTTCTATATTCTCTAAATCTGTGATGAATTCTTACTGATTAACCGTTAGCGTTGTAATTAAATAATGAAAATAATCCCTGTCGTCTAAATGAATTAAACATGGTGCAAAATGTCATCGAGATCCTCTCTGCTTGTTTCCTCATCTCACGCATAAGGGATATAATACGAGGATGTGGAGTGAGAGAAGAAAGAAAACTGAACTTGCACCAAGTAACCTATACCAACCCGGGAATTCTTAACAGTTTATGTAAACGTTCCTGGAAATTTTAAGATAATGTTCACAATACCAATGATACAAAAACGCGCAATAGCCTGTCAAGATTTGTACTGTATATGAAAGGAGGAATACATATAGTGTAATCTGCTTAATGCCTTGTCTGTTTTTATTTCTTACTTCATGTTTTATACAACCTATAAAACAAAAACTGCATGGTTAAATAATAAAATGTCCGAAGCCCGCTGTACCATTCCTCAACCGTTATCTGTCATTGTGTGGGTTGGTAAGGCAGTAGACTAATCTACCAATAATAAACAGAGGGATGGGCAATGAATCAATGCCTTTTTGGTAAGTAACCCCAACCCCATCATAACATATATCTCTCTCTCTCTCTCTCTCTCTCTCTCTCTCTCTCTCTCTCTCTCTCTCTCTCTCTCTCATTAAAACCATCTTTCTACTTTAAATCATAACTGTCTTATATTTATTTAATCAATGGGATCGAAAATAGAAGTTCAAAAGCTACAAGAAGCAACTTATAAATTTGCAAAGAAGAATCCGATTATTCGCAAAAGGTTAAGAATTTCGTTTTGTAGCGAACACACTGGTTCATTCATTCCGTCAATACACAGTTGTTTATAGTTAATCTTAAATGCGATGGCAATACAAGTATGTGTATTGGTATGTGATATCTATAAAATGTATATATATATATATATATATATATATATATATATATATATATATATATATATATATATATATATATATAGTTTAATACAAATAATATTATCAAACAGGTTAGAGACATTAAATTCGTACTCTACGGAGTTTCGAAGCCAGGTACGCAAGTAAATGACACCCATCGCCTTGCCTGCACGCACCAGCCCATATACCGTCACGACTAAGCACGCATCACTAAAAAATGATGGCACTGAATCGGTGTTATATGAGCTCCTGCGTAGCAGACACACTCACATGAATACCTAGTACATAATTGAGTCAATGGCACCCATCGCCTGGCCTGCACGCACCAGCCCATATACCGTCACAATATATATATATATATATATATATATATATATATATATATATATATATATATATATATATATATATATATATATATATATATATATATATATATATATATATATAGTCGATGTGTACAGTCAGTAATTAATAACATCACAGAATAACAAAAAACACTTTTTTAAATTCTATCTTTACATCACCATCCCATCTTGAGAAAGCTGAAATTCGTGTACAATGTAAAGGCTGATCTATAATATAGTGATGCATTTATAATAAAATTTAAACGGTTTTCAATTTCTATTTCAAGTAATAAGTTTTACAATTAATTCATTAAAACATCAATTAAACGTCAGTGTAAGCCTTCAAGACATTAAGAACAATTTTCAAGTTGTGACTTATTGTAGATTCTTCTCTGCACAAATAATTATGTCAGTCTAACATATTACCTAGGTGGCGCCCAACACAGAGTTGAATCATTTATCTACCTTTTGCAGCGTCGACCTGAAAATACATGCAATACTTAGTAAAAACACAATTTTGTTAATGTGCGCTGTTTTTGATAGACTTTATTGGCTTTATGGGCCGGTGGCATTCATTGCCAGTTAAAGACTCTTGTATTATTTTCTGCTGTTTTGCGTTGATAAAATTGTCAATCCCAGAGAATGTCCAGACAATTTGCCACAACCAGTTTATTTGTGATGAAGTTTTTCATGAAATAGAAGATATAAAATCATGCAACACCTTTCGCAGCATGTGAATATTCAGACTTTTAATATCAGACTTTTACTGGACATTCAAGTAGTAATAACTGAAAGTTAATTTGGCAAAGCGATGGTAGAAATCGTTGTTAAATGTTACAAATGCAACTAAGAAAAGCTAATGGAGGGTATGCAACAATGAAATGATAATGGAGGATAGGGAGCCACGATATGCTAATGGAGGATATGGAACAATGAAATGCTAATGGAGGATATGGAACAATGAAATGCTAATGGTGGATATGGCACAATGAAATGCTAATGGAGGATAGGGAGCCACGATATGCTAATGGAGGATATGGAACAATGAAATGCTAATGGAGGATATGGAACAATGAAATGCTAATGGTGGATATGGAACAATGAAATACTAATGGAGGATAGGGAGCCACGATATGCTAATGGTGGATATGGCACAATGAAATGCTAATGGAGGATAGGGAGCCACGATATGCTAATGGTGGATATGGCACAATGAAATGCTAATGGAGGATAGGGAGCCACGATATGCTAATGGAGGATAGGGAGCCACGATATGCTAATGGAGGATATGGAACAATGAAATGCTAATAGAGGATAGGGAGCCACGATATGCTAATGGAGGATATGGAATAATGAAATGCAAATGGAGGATATGGAACAATGAAATGCTAATGGTGGATATGGAACAATGAAATGCTAATGGAGGATAGGGAGCCAAGATATGCTAATGGAGGATATGGAGCAATGAAATGCTAATGGAGGATAGGGATCCACGATATGCTAATGGAGAATATGGAACAATGAAATGCTAATGGAGGATATGAAACAAGTAAATGCTAATGGTGGATATGGAACAATGAAATGCTAATGGAGGATAGAGAGCCACGATATGCTAATGGAGGATATGGAACAATGAAATGCTAATGGAGGATAGGGAGCCACGATGCTAATGGAGGATATGGAACAATGAAATGCTAATAGAGGATAGGGAGCCACGATATGCTAATGGAGGATATGGAACAATGAAATGCTAATGGAGGATAGGGAGCCACGACATGGTAATGGTGGATATGGAACAATGAAATACTAATGGAGGATAGGGAGCCACGATATGCTAATGGAGGATATGGAACATTGAAATGCTAATGGAGGATATGGAACAATGAAATGCTAATGGTGGATATGGAACAATGAAATGCTAATGGAGGATAGGGAGCCGCGATATGCTAATGGTGGATATGGCACAATGAAATGCTAATGGAGGATAGGGCGCCACGATATGCTAATGGTGGATATGGCAAAATGAAATGCTAATGGAGGATAGGGAGCCACGATATGCTAATGAAGGATATGGCACAATGAAATGCTAATGGAGGATAGGGAGCCACGATATGCTAATGGTGGATATGGAACAATGAAATGCTAATGGAGGATAGGGAGTCACAATATGCTAATGGAGGATATGGCACAATGAAATGCTAATGGAGAATAGGGAACAATGAAATGCAAATGGAGGATATGGAACAAGGAAATGCTAATGAAGGATATGGAACAATGAAATGCTAATGGAGGATAGGGAGTCACGATATGCTAATGGTGGATGTAGCACAATGAAATGCTAATGGAAGATAGGGGGCCACGATATGCTAATGGAGGATATGGCACAATGAAATGCTAATGGATGATAGGGAGCCACGATATGCTAATGGAGGATATGGAACAATGAAATGCTAAAGAGATGAGATTACTTTAGTATTACAATGGAAGAATTAGAGTGAAAATCGAAAGAGGATTATATGGTTTTTTATACGAGATTAAACAATGCAAAGGTATTAGAAAGCAAATTTAAATGTGTATTAAGGGTATTTAAGTAGTTAAAGTTCTTTATTATTGAACACTAGGTCAGTGCATTCCAAAAGCATATTCATTTCATCTTTACACATTTCTCAGTCTGTTTATCCAATTATTAAAGCCACTTTATTAACTTTCTGATATGCTGTTTATGCACATGAAAACTGCACGTCCACAACTACTCGGAAGGTTTCAAACATCCTCTGCCTCGCAGTAAATCTTTTATAATGGCATTTATACTGGGAGCTAATTAAGGAATGTATGAAGGATGTGTACAACTCTGGATGATGTGAACCTTAAGGAAGTTTACCACTATGGCAGATTTATGAGACGGTGCGTTATGATGGAGTAAATGGGTACCTTGGTTACGTGTGCGCGGAATAGTGGTTCGGTTTAACTATTTCCACCATCTTGGAGGAATAACATTATCCAATGACGTATGTTCAGGCACACGTCCCTGGACGACCCGACCTTTGTAGCTGCAGTTGCAGCATATACAACTCATGTTAATCTCAGTTGAGGAACTTGAGGTCTATTCTAATCATCCACAAACCAAGCTTTATTAAATGCTCTTTAGTCAGGTTAAAAAATAAAGCTTTTTTTTCATCACTTGTGAAATCTCATTCAAGCATCTTTTATCCCTTTTTTCCTTTTTGGCTAATAGCTTTTACAAGTAACGGACTCAATATCAATACAAAAGTAGAAAATGGAAATAGTTTCATTGCATCTCTATAATTTGTGTTTTCCATGTAAAATAAATAATAAAAATTGTATACAGAATGATTATCACAGAATATCACTAAGAGGTCCTGATGATTTCTTAACCTTTAAACACTGCGTCAAATACAGGTGTCAACAAAGCTGCAGTGAGTCAAACAATTTTACTTCGACTAAAACCTCAGTAGTAATAGCATTGCCGATGCAGCAGATCCTGCAAAATACCGGATGTAATTACTACACATCGAGTTGATAATTACATTAGCACGACTCTGGAGGATAACTATTCGAAAATTATCACGATGTGGAGGGGAAACGTTAATAGGGAACTGAGTTCTCTTGAACAATGTTAATAAGAGCTAGTACAAACCCAGAACTAGAAGAACGGATAATAATAGAAACAGATTGTACATATACATTCATTGTTCTACTGCAATGCACACAGCATGAGAAAAAGAAGCCAATTGATCTAGCATCCAATAATATTTACCATCCATTGACAATGGGGTAAATACCGATATTGACTCTGTAGAAAGTGGTATTGGAGAAATAATCTTGAATAACTGATACTCCTAACGTGAACTTTAACAATTATTGAGAGATTTCAATAATGAAATACAATAAAAAAAATTCAAAAGGAAATTGGCGATTTTGTTACCAATGCTACTGATCGGAAGCACCATCTAACGGTTAGCAATAATGTCACCAGAGGTGCAGAAATCGACTGATTTAGCTGAGACAACCAAATTAGATACATGATGTGAAAAAAAAGTTGATTGATGTAGTTTAATTAAAATATAGGAGAACGTATAAACATTCAAATTTAAACTGACACGGTAATGGCAACAACGAGCATTGTTGGGAGTGTTTGACTGGATGTATTAAAAGGAAGTATATGTAAAGAAACATTTCTTGAGAACACTAAACCAATGCCAGGATGAATATTGCTTGATTTTAGAAACGTAAAGATGCAGGAATATTGTGCTGGTATTGCATTGCATTAATTACATAATAAAGGGAAAACGCAACCCTAGAAAGAAAATTCTAAAATCACTTGGATTTAGTAAAGGAGCAGCCAAGATACCAAGGGTTTTTGTGTGGATATTTTGAAATTGAAACTACACTATAGACTTTAGTTAACAGTAACATATTTAACTACACTCCATCCACTTTTGCTGATTGCAGGTTAAACTCAACAGAGATAACAAAACAGGAATATTCATAATCTCTTTTAAATCAATAATCTCCTGTTAATCTCCTGTTAATCGCTTGTTTGAAGAATCATAATCGTTTCCATTGCATTAGTTCAAAAGAATCATAGACGTACTTAATGGAAGAGAAACGTGTTTCGAAAGGTAAATTAGTTTATGTAACATCATTGATCTTTTACCGGTAATATCATAATTTGTCACGCACACATTCGATGACCTCGGTAGTTATCCTGAATATTGTCAGTTTGGTAGGTTCTTCGAGACAGAATGTTTCATTGTTTCTGTACATTTTCTGTCATCGAAATTCTTAGCCAACTGATGTAGACACTGTGCATTAAACTGAAAGTTACCGACCAATCTAAACGATCCTTTCAGTTATTTACCAACCTTGAATTGTGAATTGCTTGCTAATTCGAATATACTTACATCGCAATTCTACATCTGAAGATATATCATTTGCTATAAGTTCCTTGATTAAAAGATCACTGTAATGCCCAAACAAATTGTAAATGCACAAAAGGATAAATTATTATGTATGTTTATTTCAGCGCAAACAGTGTGCATTTATGTGTGTGCGTGTGTGTGTATGTGTGTGTGTGTTCTAAATACGGACCAATAATTTATTTACATGTATAGTTTTCTTTAATGCATTTATATATCTGCGAGATAGCAATCTGGACCGATCTTTCTTTAACTCCAACGTAATGGTACTTGTCATATATGTATCTGTGTGTGGGTATGTGTGTGTGTGTGTGCTATTTATTTGGTGTTGGATGGACTGCACCCTATATTTTAACCTGTTTGAGTGGGCTAAGGTATTCATTTGAGTTTCTTTCAATATGTTGTACAGAAAATATCAGACTTTCAAAATCAATGTATTTTTAGTACGGAAAACGACCCCTGCATCATATTTATAACTTTTATTGAGTTGGCCAGCAATCTGACCACGTATTTTTAAGAATCCCACTTGGTAAGCACTCGCTCAACAAATTTCGGTATCGAAATTGTCTTATTTTCTACTTCACATCATGGACGCAATTTATACCTTTCTCTTCCTGTGTCGATGGTACTTGTGACAAGGTGGTGGGTTCAAACGTTAAACTAACCCCTTCTCTATGGTTCGTTGCTAGGGAATGACCTCCCGGATGAAATTTACCCAGTGTGGATGGATAGAAAGAATAATACAGATCCCTGAGTAAGTATATGGAGGAAATAAAACAATGAGCCCCTTTCCAATGAACTAATATAACATTTAATCAATTTAACAATATAATTTCAAATGAAAGAAATCAATTTCTATACTAAAAAGAAACAAAATGTACTAACATGTACTCAATAAAAGCAAACACAAATATTACTTTGCTATTACATGTCAATGACAGAGTTAATACAGTTTCATCATAGCCTATCTAGAACTGGAATTTGGCCGTCGAAATCTGATAACTTTTCCTGGAGAATGGGCCGAGAAATTTGCTCAGTAATTTGCGGAGGAAGTTGCTCAGGAATTTGCCGAGGAATTTGCTCAGGAAGCTGTTTCCTTAAATAAATAAAATGTCCCGCAATAGACAATATATATATATATATATATATATATATATATATATATATATATATATATATATATATATATATATATATATATATATATATATATATATATATATATATATATATATATATATATATATATAATCCCAGCTCATAGGTACATTGCTTAGTTCTGTCTTAATGACTTTCTTTCTCAATACTTGTGTTTACGAATTGGACTATTACATGTATGTTGACCTTAATTCATGGTCACGAGCTAGCGGGGATTCATTAGTTTTCAACTTTACAACTAGCACGTATGTGCCAGTATTTAACACCCGATAACTTTATTACCTTAAAATATTTAATACAGTCTGGTGTTAAATTATAGATGGCATAGCCGATCATTCCAACCATTAGAAAATAGTTAACATGATCAATTAAATGTTACAAACTAGTATATGAATATATACTCAATACATGGCATACTACACAGAGATTTAACTCTTAAATCTATGAAACATTGCTCATCATGTATTAGGCTGAATTCACGAAATTCCTACGCATTCCTACGTATCGAGTATTCAATTACATGCAATCTTGTCAATTCTCTCAATGGATTGATAATAGAAAATGAAAGAATAAAATGTCGTGACTAACATTTCACTAAAACTCTGAAAAATAAAATAATACATACATACATCGTGACATCAATACATTTGCAAATAAATCGGAAAATGAAATAGTATATTAAAATCTAGAAACTAAGATTGCTTTTATTAGTTTTCCCTCGAACTTCCAATGTATAGTATGTCTCCTTTCTGAGACAACTGTCCGGCCACTTTCTAGTTGTTCACGAAGAGCACTAGTCACTAGCGTCTCCGGAGTCAATCTAACTTCTTTCAAGCAAGATTCTAGACTGAAGCAATTTTGCAAAGTAAAGCTATTTCTTCTTACAAGAGTTACGCCCTTAAGTTTCCACTAACCAATCAAAAGCGACTGTTTTCTAAAATTTCTTACGTAGACTATTTGAATGACGAGAATAATCATGCCGCAATCAACTTTCCTTTGAACAATCAATTATTGACGTGCTTTCCCTTTTTACCGGTCGAGTTTGGAAGAGTGTTATGTCAAAACATTTGTATCACAACAGATGACTCGGTCAAATTTCTTGATGCAAAACCATGTTTCCTTTGACGTTCAGAGATGAAATGAGAATAATCATATAACCATCTCTAGCCCTTTCTACCTTAATAAAGTTAACTTTGGTACAATTCATTTAATCAATACTTCTAAGACTTTCAAAATTTGACACATCCCAGTACATATATCTACCTTAAAATTGAAAGTTAAATGTTAATATGCAACTTTATGGTTAATATCGATAATATTACATTTTTATTCTCTGCAAAGCTGAACGATATTCTTCAACGCAACCAGCTATACCCTCAATTGTATCCAGTCCAAACATGTAGACAATATTATCGTCCAAACTTATACACTTGTATGCCAGTCTAAACTTGTAGACAATTGTATCTAGTCAAAACTTGTAGACAATTGTATCCAGTCCAAACTTATAGACAATTGTATCCAGTCCAAAATTGTAGACAATTGTATCCAGTCCAAATTTGTAGACAATTGTATCCAGTCCAAACGGGTATTAACTCTAGATAAATATATTTCTACTTTTATGTTAAACTCTTAAACTAGTTATATCAGCTCTCCAAAAATGTTTAAATTTGATACAGTTTAGCTTAATACCAATATTTATGTTGTGATTATGTTTCTATTTGTGTTCGCTACGACTTGTTGCGCTTAAGTAGTGAATATAATGACAGTATTTGAATTTGACGTTCTCGAAATATTTCAATGCTTTTTTTTCTTATATTCGTCTATATGAAGAAGAGATCGTACGATTTTAAATTTCTGTACTAGCCAATACTGTCACTTTTCAATACTTGCATCAATACGATATAACGATATAACTTCCTCAAGAAACGTTGCGGTGCCACAAAATAGCGAAACGAAGCCAAGCCAAAATAGCCTTTGTCCAGTCTGATTAAAGCTAGATCCCCTCATTCTGACGTACAGATCTTGCAGGGGCCCCGAGTGGCCGAGTGGTCTAAAGCGCTGTCCGTTACGGATCACTGCCATCTCACCTCTGTCAGCGTGGGTTCGAGTCTAGGATTCGGCGAATGCGGATATGTGAGAAAGCTTGCCAGTAGCTTCTCGTGGGTCGGTGGTTCTTTCAGGTGATTTCCCAGTTTCTTCCTCCACCATTAATACTGGCCGCCATGAATTATCGTGTGCTGAAAAATGGCGTTAAGCCCAACAACAACAACAACAGATCTTGCAGACACCAATAACAGGTCATGTTCTGCTGATATCGTGGCTTACCAATCAAATTACAACTTTAAAAGTTTCGAAAGTAACGCATATAATTCGGAAAGTACAAGTACTAACGATAACTCTCCCTAACACGAATTTGCAATGTTTTATCTCACGTTATATTAAAATAAGTCGACCGGAAATTCCCAAGTTCACCAAAACATCAACTTCTGTCGGTGTCAGTCAGATCTACACGTAGGACTGTTGATAATCAGGCTGACACCGAGTACATTTGCTCGCTAGCCTTCAATATACCTACTTTCCTGTGGAGGGATACTGGCATGTGCGATATTTACGAGGCGACTGTAGACAAGTAATAACCGGTTTATGTTACCGTCTAGACCTACAGACTAGAAAGAACTAGAGGCACATAAGGCATGTGCGTATTATCGGTAATATAGCCCTTTACCTATCTCAGGTATGGATTCCTTTAACACAGACTGTGCCATCATTTAATCGCTTTGCAACATAAACCATTAATAATATAATGGACCAGTAGACCCGTATGGAGGCAAATTGCATGTAATATAAACTAAAGCATACAGTGACCTTAAAAGGGGCATGTGGGAGGTGGCTTGCGCGCTTAAGGTACAACTACTTGATGCAAGGTTAGACAATGTTTTTAGTAGACATGAAATGCAGAATAACAATTTGGAAAGGCAGACTAAGACGGCGAACTTTAGAGTTTGCTGTTTTCCTTGTCTTAGCAACGATCATTTTATGTTCTTATTTTCATGTGACAAATTTGCGAATTGTTCGTGTTAATCTGTCATTCGATATAATAATCAAACTCTTTCAAATTGTTTTTTTTTTTAGTTTTTTATTTCATACATAGGACGACCATTGAACATGGGCCGGTATATTGGAGATTGCTAAAGGTGGGAATTAAACATGGGCCGGTATATTGGAGATTGCTAAAGGTGGAAATTTAACATGGGCCGGTATATTGGAGATTGCTAAAGGTGAAATTTTAACATGGGCCGGTATATTGGAGATTGCTAAAGGTGGAAATTTAACATGGGCCGGTATATTGGAGATTGCTAAAGGTGGGCATAATTAGGCAACTTCAAACAATATATTTTATGAGTGTTGGGTTTACTCTTTGAAAAAGTTTTCATAGATTATGTATGTATGATGGAAAACAGATTTAGAATATCATTGTGGAACAAAGTTGGACAGGTGTCTAAATTCCAAAATGTTTATATTTCCTTTCGTAGAGATATCAAATCAGTGCTGCTATATTTTATGTAAAGCGATTTAACTTTTGCTCGCTGTGTCTTTATTTATTTTCCTAGACGCATTTTACTTTGAAAATGCTGCACATAAAATAAGCTCAAATTGTTTTAAACTCTATTACCTAATCTCTCAGTTTTATTTCCTTGCGCGCCTGGCATGGTTGTTTTGGAGAGGCGCCAGTGGGGACTTGAAAGGAACTGAGTGTTTTTTTTTAAGCATTGCTTTTCAGTAAATCTGAGTATTTGTAAATTATGAAAAAATAGGACTTATCTATATAACATTTACCTTATCTATATGACATATGGCTTATCTACATGACATATGCCTTATCTACCTGAAAGATGAGTAGATAAAATATTAGTTTAAAGATCAAATACAATAAAGAGATGAAAACTTTGTCCAAATTGGAGGTGGGTGAAATTGAGCTTCGAGTCCTTCGAGTTTTATGTTTTTGCAATAAGATTTTAGAATTAATCTTGTACAATATACAGGGCAGATGGTATTATGGAACGCCACAGCTGTCTTAAGATGACAACTTTTATTATATGATGTGCAAACTTCTTTATATGCGGTGCTTTCGTACTTATATGATGTGCAAACTTCGTTATATGCGGTGCTTTCATACTAATATGATGTGCAAATTTCTTTATATGCGGTGCTTTCGTACTTATATGATGTGCAAACTTCTTTATATGCGGTGCTTTTGTCCTTATATGATGTGCAAACTTCGTTGTATGCGGTACTTTCGTCCTTATATGATGTGCAAACTTTATATGCCGTGCTTTTTATCCTTATATGTACAAACTTCTTTATATGCGGTGCTTTTTTCCTTATATGATGTGCAAACTTCGTTATATGCGGTGCTTTCATACTTATATGATGTGCAAACGTCTTTATATGCGGTGCTTTTGTCCTTATATGATGTGCAAACTTCTTTATATTCGGTGCTTTCGTACTTATATGATGTGCAAATTTCTTTATATGCGGTGCTTTTGTTCTTATATAATGTGCAAACATCTTTATATGCGGTGCTTTTGTTCTTGTATGATGTGCAAATTTCGTTATATGCGGTGCTTTCGTACTTATATGATGTGCATACTTCTTTATATGCGGTGCTTTCGTACTTATATGATGTGCAAACTTCTTTATATGCGGTGCTTTTGTCCTTATATGATGTGCAAACTTCTTTATATGCGGTGCTTTCGTCCTTATATGATGTGCAAACTTCTTTATATGCGGTGCTTTCGT
Source organism: Potamilus streckersoni (assembly GCA_016746295.1). Taxonomy (NCBI): domain Eukaryota; kingdom Metazoa; phylum Mollusca; class Bivalvia; order Unionida; family Unionidae; genus Potamilus; species Potamilus streckersoni. The sequence continues at coordinate 96,374 of JAEAOA010002311.1, read as the reverse complement.
ACTTATATGATGTGCAAACTTCCTTATATGCGGTGCTTTCATCCTTATATGATGTGCAAACTTCTTTATATGCGGTGCTTTCTTCCTTATTTGAAAGTAAGTGATAGAATTTGGTATACTTATGCATTATCGCTAGAATGTATGTCGCTTACAATACTGTAGTGGGTGCTACCTTGAGGGTCAAAGTCACGGCTCTCTATTGTAAGTGTTTTATCTACCTTTACCTTTATTTTCTAATTTTTAAAAAACGATGGATATTGTGGGATGAACTTGGTATGCTTCATATCATCACCAAAAAACAAAATGTCGCATGAAACTTTACATCCAGTCTCGAAGGTCAAGTTCGTGGCTCTGTAGTTTATGTTTTGTTCACTTTCCCATCTGTACTTTAACTTTAATGTTGTTTGCGATTAAGTGATAAAATACTGGTATACATTGTCGTTAGAATTTGTTTCTCGTATCATGACGGGGGTAATACCTTCAGAGTCAACATCATGAGTCAGTATTTTGCCTTTGCGATCAAACTTTCTCGTCCGATCAATAACTTTAAAGCTGTTTAAAATACAGAAATGAAGCGTTGTGTACGTGCACATTAAGAAATCTATATTTGGTGACATCAACTTTGACCCTGGAGCTTATGACCCCAAAATTGACTAGGATCTCAATGCGGTTAATGGACGCATGTCTGTAACTTATCACAGGAAATACAACAGTCAAATCGAGTTTAGCAACATTAACCTTGAATTTAGGATAATGACCCTCAGATCAAAACATTTCTTTCTGGGATTAAGGAAGACACAGGATTCAAATTTCGTTACAAAACTTTACTCAAGAATTTATGTTATCTTCTCCAGATAAATTGCATGGCAAAATTTAGCTTTGGAAACAGTTATCTCGATCTTGGAACTGTTTGCATCAAATCGTTAGATAGCATGACATTTGTGCAGAATAAAGTGGGTAGAATTGTGTATCGTCCAGAAATTAAAATGAAAGCCCAGAGAACTAACTGCACAAACAACGATGGAGAACTTTATTAGTACTTCGTTGACAGGGTATAAAAAGGGATTCAAATAAGCGTCACCATATCCACTACTGCATCCACCTATCCGCCTTTGGACAGCCGGGTTATTTTTAAAACACATATTCAATTCAATAAAGGCCTATTTTATTCTGAAGAGAGGTCTTTCATTACATCAGAGGCCTCTAAAATTTAATTAGACAACTCCACGTAGCAATTATAGCAATTATAAACCTTTCTAATTCAATTAAAGACCTAAATTAACAATTCTTTACTTCTATAATTGAATTGTAGATATATCTTTCATAATTTAGAGACAAGTGCAAATTAATAAGAGATTTCGTTGATTCAGTTGCAAGGGTCTCTAATAGAATTAGATACCACTCTCATCTGGCATTATTTCATCAAATCCACAAATATCATGTATATCTATTTTTGTATATGACTGTGCTTGAGGTGTGTGTACTTTTTGTTCATAACAGTAAATCATAGCGATCGTCTCTAAACAAAATAATTTCGTATCTATAATTCGTATCTGGCAAATGACGAGGGGACGGCATGAAGCGGCAAACACTGGCAAATGAAGGGACGACAGTGAACGGCAAATTGCTTATCATTCATATCGACTACCGTCAATATTTTGTTTTGTTTTTAGCAAATATTTATTATATCATGAATTCAGAAAATATTACTGCAATATTTCTGGGATTATTCAATTGAACGATGATTATATAGAACTTTCTGATCAATTGAATCCTAAAAATTACAAATGATTTTGAAATATTACAGGAATGGAATACGATAGAAGATACATACTAGCAACCGAGTACAGGTGTATTAAATTGTTCCAACAAGCGATTGACCGCATGGGATTTATTCTGATTTACTCAATAGTTTTATTCCACAGATCCTTTTTTTGTCCATTGATATAGATTCCATTTTTATATATAAATAAATAGGTGTTGATGGGACAAACGCAACCTATTTAGTGAATTTCTTGACAAGATTGGGGTAATTTCTCATTGGCTGGTGGAGTCAAGTGGGTTCTTAGAAGAATAAAATTATTTCCCATTGAATGGGAAAGGTCACATTAGTAGATATTGTGAAATATTAGACTGTGTAGTGAGCCCTGTCACGTGTGGTATATTGCGGCATATAGGCGCTATGATATAGGCAGTTCGAGAGATATATAAGGAGAGATCTGAGCAATTAATATTTTCCTATTTTTGATTCCTATATGGATTCTTATTTCCTGTGTTTTTGTTGTAATAACAACATAAAGACATTTAATGTTGAGTTTAGATATTATTTTTAACAGCCAAGCCTTGTTTGGATAAAAAAAGGTTCATCCTATTGAAAACAAAATCCCAGATTTATACTCTATTTGTGCAGTAACAGTATCATTAGCAAAATATCTCTTAATAATGATGTTTATCAAGAAATGTTTCCTTTTGATGACACATTTATTTGTCAGTCTTTTTTTGAGGTAACATTGACTCCTAGCATTGATCAATGAAAAGGTATCGATTACATTCATCTTCATTTTACTAGTCATTCTCTTAATTCTAATTAGGATGATAAAGGACATTCACTTTAATCAAATAGGAAAGAAAATCATGCTATATGCGAAAATGGAAACAATTTCAGGTACCCGCTGATGACGAGTGGTCAGTGAGTTATCAAAATGTTGTTCCTAAGTTATTTAGCCAGGTAAATCTTAGTTTAGAGCATCAGTCTCACTTGGCTTGTTATTTAAGACTGATCACGAGATCTTACATAATTTTTATTGGCCGAAAATTACAATTGATATTTATAAATACTGTAAATCATGTTATTCTTGACAAACGACAGATTTATTTCCCTTTTATAAAGTTTTTGAACACATTGTCCATGGATCATCGAAGTTGCCCAAAAGAAACTTCTTTTAACAGGGATTTAGGGAATTATCTTCTTGATTATATCTCTGATGATGAAGTAGCAAGAAATAATTCTCACTACTCACTCGGAAACGAAATTAAAGCTGGACAAATATGCAAAGGAAATAACTTATCAGCCTGGTGATAAGGTTCTGGTTTTCTTTTCAATACTTTCAAATCCTCTTTTGGCTGATTATTATCGTTCTTTTAAAGATACAAAGAAAGTGATTTAAATTACATCCCATCATTCTTTTGAGGCGAAAAAGGAGACTAGTCTAACATAAATATATTAATAGAGTATGTTGATAGAGATAGACCTGTTAATCATTCAGATAACGTAGTAGTATCTGTCCTAGTGAAGATTTAAATGATGGCGTTCAGCTGGATTGTAAAGATTTGGTTTAACACGTCTTCGTAATTCGGAAATATTAAAGAAACTGGATAAAACAATTTAGCATCTACAGCCATAAGAAAATAATAATATTAAGAAATAAAGCAATACTTAAGTAATTTTTTTTGTCCACGAATAATTCTATTTTTTATATTGATAATAGGCTATAAATAGGCGTTGACATGTTAAAGTCAACCTATGTATTGAATCTCATGGCATGTTTGGGATGATTTCTCACTGGCTGTTTGGTTCTTAGAAAAATAAAGTTATTTCCCATTGGACGAGTTACGTGTTTAATTCTTCTACAGACCTTTCAAATTCTATTACAGAGATCGATATGGTATGTTCAGATGTGGAATAGAAAAGTTTTGAACTGTGAAAATTAATGTAACATATACTTATAAAATGAACGCTAAAAGAATAGACGCTCAAAAGAAATTTGCTGCAACAAGAGTCGCATATAAGAAAAAAGATATCCGACTTGACGAACAAGACCAACCAATACCTGGAGAGTATCCAACAATTGCTATTGATCAAGCATGCCATGTTCGTGATATCGCGTATAAACATCCAGATTTACAACAACGGATTTGAAGTTGATAAACGCTAAAGTCTACAAAAAATAAATCTAATTCGCTGGTAGGATCTGCGATGAAAGGTAAACTAATGTTAGAGGCCGGTAATTAATCATAGATAACTATTTTATTGGAATCGATTTATTACAGCCCAAGAAGATATTGGAGGGGTAGAGCAGCGATTAGTAAACTTGCTGATGCAGAAATTGTTTCACGCTCTGTTACTGCAGATTGGTTAGCACGACAGTCAATATGGCAAATTTATTAATCACCACCTAAAATAGTTCAGTGCGCACATTTTTATGTCATTGCTCTCAATGAAGTGCATCAGGCAGATTATACTATTAAAACTGTTAGACGTCAATCACGCACGTACAAATATGCGATCACAAAAAACATACCAGTAAAACGACGTGACTCTTTCTCAAAACAACCAATACTATGTAATGTGACTGTCAGATATTTCTTTGAACCAGGTGAATTTGAAGGTGGTAAAATAGAGCAACTGATCCTATTTGAAGTGTGACCACATATACAATTTTCAGCGTGTTAAGATCAGTTGCTCCTCAACGTGGATTTGTACGTGAACAATTACAGGTAATTCCTGAAAATACACAATTACCTACGCCTCCACAACCAGCGACCCTAAGCCGATTACACTTAAGACAGGTCAGTATCACATTTTCGCGTGTATGGTTGAGACCAGCATTAATTCCATCCAAGGTAAACTGTCGTGGGTCATTAGGAGAATACTACCACAGAAACACTGTTCCAGCAAGCACAGTGGTTATTTTGTTATTGTTTCAGCGTCATGATAAATTAAATACCAAGATCAAAGTCACGCTTACATTTTTTTAGATTGCTGATAAACAGCAAATATTTTACTTACTATATCATCGCAATTGCTATCTGTGATTTCTGGAGTCGTTGTGTAGTGTGTGATAACCCTATATCGCTAAGATATTTTTATAACGCTCGACGCAGTTAAACAAACTAAATGTGACCATTGGATCCGATCATTGATAATCCAGATATTTGCATCAGAAATAGTTAATCTTTGTGACAAAATGAATCGTTTTATAGTATATCCTAAAGTCCTCGGAGAATAATCCATCGCTAAAGCGCTCTCAACAGCACTCACAGGAACAACAATAATATCATTTAATACAAGTTTTTGTTTCCTTGGTTCTACCAAGTCTCCAGGAATCTGAACTTCATGTTTTGTTTGCGTTATATCTGCTTGTTTAGAACACAATGGCTCAGTTAAATCTGAAAACTTTTCTTAATGTAACAGAAATAATTGGCGCTGAAGTGTATCACGAATTATTTCCGACCTGCATCTATCAAATCAGCAGGCTTCCACAAAATTAAAAACTTCACTCATCAAGGAATTAATTACTTCACGCATTATCTCACATTTAATCTTTTATGGCTGCAGTCTGATTAAATTATTAAACTCTCAGCTGTTCATGCTAAGATGATCCAACAAAGGGTGGCTGTTAACCATGATCAACAAACATGATAACAGCAGCATTTCTCGTCAAATGCCAATCAAGAAATATTTTAATACCACCACGGACACCGTGCATATCTCATCCCAGATGATGATCCTAGGAATATATTTCTCACTTATATCTCAAGAGTCCTTGCTTTCCCCCTTTCATCTAAAGAAATTGTGATAAGTATAAGATGTAACTCCTCGTTCGCTTTTTTCTCTAGCAAGCCGATAAGTCGGAGTTAGAACAACCATATCCAAATTCCGAAATAAAATAATTCAATCGCACGCGCTCTTTTACCAGAACCTACGGATCCATTGAGATCAATTGTGTTGTCAGTCCACAGGATCATATACCAATGGAGTTGATGAAAGGTTTCACATCTGTTTATTTTTGTAAATATATTTCCCTAGATTCAACGTAGGCGGATTCAGAATAACGAAGATTTTTTTCTCGTTTATTCTTCATTCACCCCATGATGCATCAGCGCCGGTATGTAGTTGTTTGAAGATCTTAAATGAGTAAGCTGTCGCGAGGCACCATCAGTGTAGCCTAGCAATTATACCTAATTTAGTTCCGTTCGACAAATAGGCATTCCGACCTATAAATATGTTTCTCTCTGTTGTATCAGCTAATATGAAAACAAGTTCAACACTTATTCTTGTACAATTTCGTTTATGATCATATGATCATCCTTGTATAAATTTACCAGTTATTTTTCTGCCATGATTTTTTATAAGTGTTTTTTTTGTTCTAGATCGTTATCATCGGGATTTTCGTCAGGATAATATTTCTTCTGTTATGGTAACCAAATTAGTTTCAGCAGACGATATGATATAATTGCTTCACTTACAACCAACGATATCAATATTTTTACATCAAGCATATATCGTAATATAACTATTGGAGCCCAACCGCACTTTAAAATGTTTTCCAAACCAAATAGCGAGAACAGGATGAGGGATGTTCGATGCAAACTCGAATGACTCGACACATGTAAATCCAGTTAAGTCAAAATCTGGTAAGGGTTCATTTATCGCAACTATAGTTATTTCGTTGGCTGGACATCTTTTAAAATACCAATTTGTTGTTGTTGTTGGGCTTACCGCCATTTTTCAGCACACGATAGGCTATTCATGGCGGACAGTATTAATGGTGGAGGAAGAAACCGGGAAATCACTGGAAAGAACCACCGACCCACGAGAAGCTACTGGCAAGCTTTCTCACATATTCACATTCGCCGAATCCTAGAATCGAACCCACGCAGACAGAGGTGAGATGGCAGTGATCCGTAACGGACAGCGCTTTAGACCACTCGTCCACGCGATGGCCCCCTAAAAAAATATTTAGAACAATTCCATTCCAAGATAACATGCAACCATATCAAGATCCTTATAATCATATGCAATATTCCACATATTCCGTATTTAATATTCTCAGTCAGCCAGAAAAACCTGGCAAATGACGAGGGGACGGCATGAAGCGGCAAATACTGGCAAATGAAGGGACCACAGTGAACGGCAAATTGCTCATCATTCATACCATCTACCATTAATATTTTGTTTTGTTTTAGCAAGTATTTATTATATCATGAATTCAGAAAATATTACTGCAATTTTTCTGGGTTTATTAAATTGAACGATGATTATATAGAATTTTCTGATCAATTCAATCCTAAAAATTACAAATGATTTTGAAATATTACAGGAACGGAAATACGATAGAAGATACATACTAGCAACCGAGTACAGGTGTATTAAATTGTTCCAACAAGTGATTGACCGCATGGGATTTATTCTGATTTACTCAATAGTTTTATTCCACAGATCCTTTTTTGATACTGATTGTATATATTTAATATGACCACGAGTGAGACTGGCACAAACATGAAGATTTGACATTATAGCATCATAGACGATTTAATTACATGTTTTCCACTGGGGAATCAATGAATGATTGGTTCATGAACACCTTCAAGCAACACTGTTTTGTCTGAAAGTATAATAGTGATTGCTTAGTAATTACCAATAGTTCCTCTTGCCACACGAGCTCGAAAGTTTAAATCAACGACAGATTGTCTAAATAAATGATAATGTTCTAGCGAAACGTTGTAAATCGGATACAGCATTGTAAAATCTAGTTGTAATATTTTGTTGACCAGAATCAACATTTTGATCACGTCCCATGAATGTCATCGAACGATGATATGCACATGCAACATGATTATTTTCGAAATTCAAAGTTATATTTTCGGATTATTCTTGATGTTCATTTATAACACTAAGTTTGTCAAATATCATTGTACTATGTGTTTGAAAGTTTACTCCTGCAGCATCTTGGAAAACAAATACATGTCGGGGCGCAGAGACACATAGTTGTGATGCTATGAGCCATGTGAATAAACCAATAACGTAATCTGAATCCTGTCTGTGATCATGGTCAACCATGATAATGTTGATTTATCACATGAGGCCAGAAAGAGAGCAACCGTTGATATGCAGCGGAAGTTGGTATCATTGTTGACATCAACAACAAAAGTTTTGTTAGTATTGCTTTTTCTGGATCACTGAGAAGACGCCAAATTGCGTCCTTGTAGCCTTTCTTACAAGTAAAACTGTGTGCTTGGCTCTAAAAATGACTTTTCTGACATTTCTGCAAAATCCAAAAATTTGACAGTGGAATTGCACATTAAAGTCTTCTACTTCCATTTTTCAGCATTGATCTACGGGCTGAGTTAAAATTTTCTGTCCAGACACAACTTAAAATTGTCGCTAAGTCGCCGAAATGAACATTTCATGCTCACAATTCATTTTGCAGCATTTTTGAAAAAGTAGAGAGCACCATCTTTTTCTTGTCTTTTATTTTTCGACTAAAAATAAACCGCTTTCCCTCTATTGCTAGGAAATGCTTAGACTTTAATGTAAAAAGATCAAGATTAATTGGTACCTGATATCTTAACAAAAATACCAATAATACTTGATACTTTGACACACAGATCACATGTTGCTGGTTTACATTAAAGACGATACTTCAAATATCTGTGGTCCTTCCTGATTTGTTAACCACATAATGAATTTTGTTGTGATATCGTCTATCCATATTAAGCGATGATTTTTTTCCTAACTTAAAATCTGAATCGGGCCTTTTCAAAACTGCTCTTTGTCAATTTTCAGAATTCAGCCATGGAGGAGAGCAAGTATAATAAATACCTGACGAACATGTTTACGTCTGGCTACATCACTATCGGAATCGCCATCGGTTGGGAGACTGGAGTCTTGGAGTTTCTGTGTAAAACTGACCAGCCACTGACTACCATGGAGATAGCAGACGGTACCAAGCTGAAGGAAAGGTATCGAGAACAGGAAGGCCTTATATTGAGCCTAGGTTTATCACACACGTCAGCTCTAGAATTATCAATTCAGAAATTGAATATCACACACGTTAGCTTTAGGATTATCGATTCAGAAATTGAAATTCGTTTTCAGAAAACAGTACTTAGGTAATTGTGGCTTGAAATTAATATGCTTTAAAAATGCAAGTGTTATATATGTTTAATTAATTTTGTGTAATTGACCTTTGTCCATAATTGAAGGTAGGAGATTGGGTTAGCTGACTAATATCATTTGTTAAACACGTTTATTTTAGGGTCTTTTAAATAAAAGAGAACAAATCTGTTTAGCTTAAACATGATGCCGTCATGAAAACAGTGGCAGTACTGTATTCATAAAAGGAGCAAATTTCCTTACACTATGGCAACGCAAATGGACAAAATAAAACAACGATGACGACTACAAAGAGGAACAACAAAAACAGAAAGATAAAGGCTCTAGTTGACGTAAGATATATATCACACAAAAATAATTATAATGTTAAACAACAATGTTCATTAAAATTGACGTGTTTCACTAAATAAAACGTGTCCTGAAAGGAGTAAACTTTTCGTGAAAAATTTTCGTCAACATGGAAAAGCCTTTTTCGTGACGATTCTACATAGTCATTACAAATATACGAAGTAAATCGTTTGCATGAAGATTTTACACATGGCTGCTGAAAACATGATTATATTGCCAGACCAATCAAAATATAATGTATTTAATCTCTTCTTACCTGCATAATCTAAACCCCATCAAAAGCAAGAAAAGAAAAACGTGATCACAAAAATTTTCTTCATATTAAGCGTGCTCACCAAAACTTGGTGCTAAATGTTATTCTTTTCCCGGAAAGGTAACAATGTGTTTATTTCTATTAAGAAAGAGAACTGATTAGAACTAGCTTATTCATGACAAACAATTAGGCAAGTGTACACACAATTTACATTAAAATGTGACCATTGAAAAGTTTCATGAAGATTTTGATGGTGTCAGCCACACTATATTGTGTAGAAAACAATCTAATATACTTATCTTTGGTGAATGCATAATTGAACTGTTTGAGTAATTTAAGCAGATAATATTAATAATACTGAATTAGAGACATCATGTTTGCTTAAACAGATGCATGTATATAGACTAAAGATACGCCAACCCACGTAGGCTTCATTCAATCAAGCGTATCTTCAGCTGGAAGCAGCTCTTTAAAGGGAAAGCAATTTTATTGTCAAAACGGTCGCATTATTAAAGTGATCCAAAAATCCATTTTTATATCAACACACACACACATACGTAAGACCAATCATTATTCTCCTCCTTTTCGCCATGGCAACGAGAATTGGAAGTTTGCGAGGGAAAAGTACGTAGTTTCTGATTTACTATCCTGTCTATAAATGTTATGTATGGTAGGCGTAGTGGAGACGATAGTTTATAATTAATGCAGATTTGTAATATTGGTTGTAGTTTAAATTGAAATTTTGAAAGAGTCAACACTGTCATCTTTATTTTCACCGAATAACTAATCACCATAATCCATTCTCCATAGATATGTACGAGAATGGTTGGGCTGCATGGTAGCTGCTAATGTTGTTATTTTGGATGCACAGTCAGACAGGTATCACGTGCCTGCCAACCACAAGAAAGTTCTCTTGAATCAAGCAGTATTCTCATCCGGTCTGATTCACTATGCGCGAAGATTTGACATGACGAAAGAGGTTTTTGCAGCAGGTGGACCGAAAGGTAAGAGATGCTATTACTGAAATAGGCGAGATACAATTAAATATGGCATATCAGTCAAATATACAAATTTTTGAAAAATAATAAAATGAATACATATTTAAGAATTACTGTCTTGAAACAAACTTGAGATTTTTTTTAGCAAAATATCTGATGTAATTACAGATAGCTATGCATTGCGAAATACGATGAACAAGATCTCATTACTCTGGACCGACTCTATGCCGGTCCGTTACCAATCTTTCTCAAGTATTGTGCATTAAAACCAATACATTTCAGATTATGCATAAAACGGTTCAAGAATGTAGATGGCATTTGGGTTGTCAAATTAAAAGCGATATTTATATTTTTAACACATCAAATTCCCGAAGTCCTTGAAGGGGATTGGTCATTTAGGACATGTCGCAGTCAAATACATTAGGCATGAGATGCAAAATTTTATGACCTTATTCGCGACAAATAACAGCATAAAAAGAATGTCCCAATTTTCGAAAGCCATTTTACAGATGAAGAACGAAAATTATAAATATGCCATAATTTGACGAAAAAAAGAAATTCCGAATTAATTGGACAACCCTCGGTGTAATCTGCATTTTTATCTCTCTTATGCAAAGTCTGAAAGGTCTCCATTACTGTTTTGTCTACACGGCCTTTTACTTTGCAAGATACAGACTGGTGGTGATAGCAATAATGTCCTTAGTTTAATGGGGTAATAGCAACTGACTTTAGGTATAATCATGTATAGTTATGGTTAAACTAGGAATAGTTAAACTAGGAACGTAATTTCACCCACCTATTTTTCTACTGAGTGTTATTAGGATTCGCCATTCTTTATACATAAACGTCATATTCAGAAAGGATTTGAAGGATGGTTTTTAGTTTGCAGGTGAAACGAAGCAGTAAGTGAATCTAGAAAGCTTAGCTTATGACTAGCTGCAACAACTTTTTGTATATCTAACGATAACGTTCGACACTAAAAAAGAAAAGCTCGAACTCAAAGGTCGGACAGTCGTATATGACTGTGCTGATTGATACAGGAACTGGATATGTTTACATAAAGAGCTGCACACATTCACAGATGATCTGGAAAAAAGACTATGAATATTCATGACCAAAATGGATGCATCTTCATCCTTGCTTTTTTGCCACTGACAGCCACGCTTTGTGAATGTTACGATTTGTATGAAGTTTAAATAACATTTTTTCAATTTGTATTAGATTAGGTTCATTTTAGAAATTGAAAAATAATGTACCATTCTACTGTTCTTGATTTATATCGGTTTGGCATTGATAAAAGTACAAAATAGTGTAATAATGAAGTTTCAAATTTTAAATAATTTGACAAAGAATTTGTAAAACATTGTCTTTGTTTTCATTTAAACATAAGTCAGAAATGGGCTAATTTTATTATAGAGCAATACTCGTCGTAAGCGGCGTAAGACATTAAATACAGGCATCTGTAAATATCTTACATACATTTTGATAGCCACAGCCTATATTTACAATCGAATCCAAGCTTGTATGAAGCAAAACAACAATCAATTTTCCTCCGTTGCAGCCGCCACTATCGTCGTCGTTAACAAGTTTCTTTAGATTTTGGTTTACAGAATTATCATTTTCACAATTTATTTTACAACAAAAAATAAATGATCGCTCAGACTTTGACCGTGGGGTGAAGGTCACATTCATAGAAAATGTGCCTTAAGGGATTTGTAAACATTTTTTCATTTGCTTATATTTGTTAAAGCTCTGATGGATTTTCTTTATAATGGGGACGAATAATTTTGAGCTAAAACAATTCAATTTTATTGATATTTCCTAAACCTTAAAAATTTTCTTTATACCTACTACTAATTATTATGAAGTTATGCCAGTTCATTTTGCGACAACCTAAATCGTTCCTTTGACTCTGGGGTCAAAGTCACAATCAGAAAAATCTGAATAGCTTGGTTAAACCGTTTTCATTTGCTTATATGATTTTGATCTTGTGGGTGAATTGGTCGTGTGATTAAAACGCAAACTTGGCCTGTTTGTGTCTATTTTCTCATTCTCTCAGATCAAAATTATTGAAAATGTTTTGCTGAAGAATTTTCTATTGTTCTTTATTTTGAGTCGTAACAGAAAAATGAACAAATAATAAACTCGATTGTATAGTCTGGTTAATGTCACATAGCATATTATATATTCATTTTTTCTTATGAAAATTGGAGGAGTTCGAAAAAGTATACATCATCTCAATTTTAAAGTCTCTCTTATCAGTGTTCATAGATTAGAACATTTCACAAATCACGAGACGGGTATAATCTGGTAGATTAATCAGTGCTTTAACAATATTGGAATGGACGGACAATAAGCAACGATTAAGTTTATCTACTGACTTGTGTGCACATGGAGTTTGACATATAAATAACAATCTGTATATCTACCAGGTTGTTCAACAACAATGACTTAATTGACTTTTATCCTAAAATATGTTTTCTTTTGATTTTTGAATGAATCACGCAGTTAACATTCCGTAAAGTTTGTGATAGAGTATGAATAAAGGGGTTCGGTTACAAAGTTACAATATATGGAAGTGCTGGTAAACATATATCAAATCTCGAAAGCTACTTTACAAACCGTTACAGGTGAGTTTTCTATCGACATTCTTTTAAAGAAAGTGTCTGCTAACTGCTGTAGTTCCGCAAGGTTCCAGGTTAGGTCCTTTCCTTTTCTTACTAACTATATTGCAGACACTTAGAACGCATAATGCACAGTCCAACGACTTAATTGTTTTATATTTCATGGTGTGAAATACTCATATTGATAACATTACAAATAGAGGAACACTGAAGTTTCAAATTTTAAAAATTTTAATAGAAAGCTAGTGCTCATGGACAAAGAATTTGTAAAACATTGTCTTTGTTTTTCATTTAAACATAAGTCAGAAATAGGCTAATTTTATTATAGAGCAATACTCGTCGTAGGCGTTGTAAGACATTAAATACAGTGTTACGTTAAGGTTTTTATTTATACCCTAGAGGGTTATGGCTATATGAAAATGGGGGTGGGGTGTTTCCAAATTAATTTAGGTATGGCATCCACCCAGGCTCGATTATGGTTCAGAAGTTAAGTAGGTAAATATGGACCCGAGCCCCCAGTCAGCAATGCCGACAGTTAAATCCAAAAGTACTGAAGGGTGAAATTAAACAATTAAATACAAAAGTACAAAAGGGGTGGAATTAAATAAAACAATTTAATTAACAATAAAATTTCAACATGCGAGCTTCCCAGTCGCTCGACCCTTTTGTGCCTATTTCATCATCTGAATCAGTGTGAGAATTTTCGCCCTGTCCTTAGTTCTACTCATCTGTCTCTCTAAATTTCTCCTACACTCCTCCTTTACTCCTTCGACTTTCTTCTTCACCTCTACTCCTCCTTTGCTTCTTCTAATTTACTCTCCACCTCTACTTCCCTTTCCGTCGACTTTCTCGTCAAACCGTCGACCCTGACTGTACCGACAGTCTTACTTCAGTCTTTTCTCTCAGACTCTCGGGATCTCTTTCTAACTGAAGTTATCCCACCCGGAAAATTCCCCTTCAACTTATTATCCACTTCTACTGAAATTGTTCCACCCGGAAAACTTCCTCATTGAAGCTTTCTTTGTTCCAATCTTTTCCCTTCGATTCACGCCAAATTGCGAGTGCGTATCTCGGAGTAGCCTTTAATCCTGCAATCACCTGGCCATAGTACACAATTAATTTTACTATATGGTCTCTACATTTGTTTCTCAGTACTGAACTTTCCACTGTGTGACAATCAATACAAATCATATGTTAATCTAAAATACCTTCAAAGATGACTTTACGGTTTAGTTCTGGTCAAGGGTTGACCTGCATTTTTTTGATTGGCTGAATTGTAAACAAAACACCAGGCAACGGAATACAGATTTCACTTCCGGATCATCACCATGACCTTATTACTCAAGGTGCACTGTCGCCGAAATACACACAGACAACCACACCATAAGCTCACATTTTAAAGAATAATCAATTGCCTTTAAATCCTTACCAAGAATGCCAAAATCTAACTCTAGTATCACCACCAAATTTAGACCGGAAAAAGTGATCTAAAAATAGACTGGGACTACATTCGTGGGTACTGAACCGGATTTTATTAATTGTGTACTGATTCCACCTGGTAATCTGCATCGGTCTACTAAATAATTTTAGGACGGAGTCAGTTTAATATCCTTGAAACTTTGACGTATGCCCACCAACTAGCTTAATTCTGATTAGATGCGGTGGACTAACCATTCCCAAGTTGTAAATCGGAGGAACGGTCAATATAAGTTGCCTATCATTTTATTACAAATGGCTCTTTTGATGTCCTACTACAGGATTAGCACCCAGGTGTAATTTACGATATCCTGTTCTGCACAAAGAACTTTTCCACGACTACGTTTCGCTGGCTTCTTGCTCGCGGCATTTATCCACAGATCAAACACCGGATTAGTGTCAGTTGAATAAACATCCGTAAACCTAGGTAAATCGTGACCTACAGGCATCTGTAAATATCTTACGTGCATTTTTATAGCCACAGCCTATATTTACAGTCGAAACCACGCTTGTATGAAGCGAAACACATCATTCAATTTTCCTCCGTTGCAGCCGCCACTATCGTCGTCGTTAACAAGTTTCTTTAGATTTCGGTTTACGGAATTATTATCATTTTTACAAAAATTTATTTGACAAAAACAAAATGATCGCTCAGTCTTTGATCGTGGGTTGAAGGACACATTCATTAAGAGCAGATGTCATAATGTGCAGTATTCACGAGACTTTATGAAAATATGTACAAAAGTTCGTAAAAGGAACTCTCTCTAATTTCTTAATATCTGAAATTCTCCGGATAATTGTAGCAAATGTTGTTGTGGAGTTGCAATAAGAATGATCTTGTATATTAAGTGTTTGCGTCTTGTTTTATAGTTCATGGTGTGAAATACTCATAGTGGGCTTCGAAAGGCTTACTGATGAATCATACACTTTTTGTTCGTTTGAATAAAAGCAACAATGACTTCAAGTTACGCTCACGCGGATGTTTCATCCTACTAGTAATATTCAAACATTCTTCTTCCATTAAGGAAATATGAAGCATCAAGTAACCATCTAGGCAATTCTTAAAGTATCACACCAGTTCCTATCAGAGATCAGAGGTTTCATACATCTTGTTTCCCATCTACGATTGTTTTTTGGAACTCTCTCCCTGGCAATATCTAATGATTCTTTTATCTTTTAGTTTAAAAGACACACAAAATTATTAATAATCCAAAAACGGGTCACCAACGTAATATGCTATTGGCAAGTACCACATTAATATTTTACATTCTAAACATATACATGCATATTGGATCCTAAAAATCCGACCTTTTGTAAGTTGAACTTAGCACGTGAATGTGGTTATAATAAGGAACATGTTGAAAATAATTCTTTATACTACCTCTTATTTATTGCTCAAAGGTCCCAGCTCTTTAACTCTATCGTTTAACCCGCTCATGGTTTAATGCTAGTTGCTTCGTTTTTAATGCTCAAAGGTCCCAGCTCTTTAACTTTTTCGTTTAACCCGCTCATGGGTTAATGCTAGTTGCTTCGTTTTTAATGCTCAAAGGTCCCAGCTCTTTAACTCTATCGTTTAACCCGCTCATGGTTTAATGCTAGTTGCTTCGTTTTTAATGCTCAAGAATTCGAACTTTTTCGGTCTATTTTTGCAATCCATTCATTGTCAAAGGCTAGTTTTATTCTTGAAATATGACGTTGAATTAATTAAGGAGTCAAACTCTGTAATACTCCTAAATGTTCAGAAATATATTCATAAAACAAGACGTTTTTAGCACCCATATATATATATATATATATATATATATATATATATATATATATATATATATATATATATATATATATATATATATATATATATATATATATTCTAAATACTAAATCATACAGGAACCGATATATACAACAGTTTCTGTAACCAAGAAATCTCTCTTTCTTTCTCTCTCTCTTCTAATTGCTTATTTTTCTAATTATAGGCACACACACACACACACACACACACACACATATATATATATATATATATATATATATATATATATATATATATATATATATATATATATATATATATTCTTTGTTTTCAATTTGATGTATAACCTGCCTCTTAATATATAGGTAACATTAATATCATTTTTGGAATGTTTCTGTATGCTCTTGGAAAGGACATAGACGAGTTACTGATATCAAATCCAAAATTATGTAATTAAACGAAGAAAACATGTTTAAAACAAACAATGCTAAAATTTAAAGTAAACAATTAAAACAATGGGCATGCCTGAGTTCTTATTTATGAGCAACGTACACAAATCAAGTCATTGCAATGTTCATATCGTATATTTATTCCATTGTTTGCATGCAACGTCAACTTTTTACAGATACCATAATTAGCTGTAAATACAGCGAACGGCAATTTACTGCAAACAAACAATATAACGTAACCAAAATATTGAGGCCATACCAGTTGAGCGATATCAGTTAGTTCAATAAATGTCTGAGAGAGTTCATTTTGACAGTAACATATAATTAATTGCCGGGTTTTTTTTTTATCCCTTCTATATTTAATGTTTAACGATGAAGCTTAGACTAATAAGATTTGATTTTCTTTTTCGTATTGTATTTTCAACACATCTAAATCTGAAGGAATGTGAGTAAGAAATATCATTTCACATTTCTGTTCGACTTATTCACAGGTAGCTTTTAATCAGACTATAACGTGTGTACGCCATGCGAATGACTCACATACGCTAGTGTTGTGGTATTATCATTGTGTCTAGCATAGCTTGTTTCCCGTAAATTGACCGTCGTCCTTGGTATTTTCCATGACCTAATCACTTTGTGACGAAAGCAGCAGTTAACACTGATGGATATTGTCCACAGTATTATCTTATAGAAATAGTTCATGTTGATATGTCACTGTACCAGAATCATTCCGTCGGCTATTGAGCACAATTTTATTTTACAGTCTGTGCAAATATAAGACACTCTTACACCCATAGGAATGCGTCTCTCTCTCTCTCTCTCTCTCTCTCTCTCTCTCTCTCTCTCTCTCTCTCTCTCTCTCTCTCTCTCTGTCTCGCGTGTGCTGATGGATGTGAGACAGCATTATGTCATTAATCTATTAACTCTTACAAGTAAACTCATACTATTGACTTACATTAATTGTTTTAAGGATTGCACACAGAAATTACAGCTTTCAGCTTAAAGGATTAAGTTACTGCTCTTCGGTACATGTAACGGTTTGATGAATATTATTCTTATGTGTACAAAGATGAGCTCAAGTCAGCCCGACATTCCATTACCAGAGAAGACTAAAACTATTTTCCTAAACTTGAAGAGTAGCAAAGAAACGTACAGTAAGTACTGTAGCAAAGTGTCAGAGTGGCTACTGCTAATGAATTTAACCTACCTTTCAATAGCAAATTATGGGCTTAATCGTGCTTGCCGACCGATAAGGTAAAGTTGCCCCTGCGGTTGTAGGTTACAACCGCTATTATTAATAGCGTCAATAAATAATCGCTAAAAGATTTACAAATAATGGAAATTTAGATCTACAATATTAATGTTTTAAACACAAAACCTTCACAAAATGCAAAATTAGTTAAAGAGCATGTTCACTGTATTTATTTCGTATATATAGCTGTAAGAATGTATGACATGACCCTGCGAATATCGCTAATATCGCGCGTCGTCTGTCCGTCAACTCATGTTTTTATCAAATTATTGCTTGAAATGAAGAAACCAGTTTGAACCAAACTTGGAATCGAACACCCTGGTAGGAAGACGTTTCACGTTTGTACAATGATAGCAATCTGCCATAAAATATAATCGACATGTTTACTAAAAAATAGAAGAAAACAACTTTAAACGACTTCATCTCTAATCTCTCAACAGAATTTGATCAGATTTTATAGAAAGAATTCTAGCATAAAACCCTTTCACATGTGCACAAATTATACTGATTCACAATGAGGCCGACTTCACAAATATTGCGTGCAAAGATTGAAAATGCTTAAACAATATTTGTCAAGATATGACTCAACATTAATTTTCTAAGTTTCACAGCAAGAGTTCTGACATCGAGGACATTCATAACTAGGAAAATGATGATGTGCCGTTAAGTATGGATGACGTGGTCCAAAATAGAAAAACTTTGATAAAAATGGTGTTGATAACTTTTCATGCATTTTGAGATTCTTATATACAGTTATGCGGTCTCGGGAGTAATCGACTGTCTTGTTTTGTTTGTAATCAATGGTGTTTTGCTCCCCGCCAATCATACTTCCCAAAAATTTGTGCATGCTAATGACATGGCAAGTAACACACTGTTCCACTGTTTTGCATCCTAGGGTTCTCATATGCGACAGACCCACGCCTGTTTGATTGGATTGATTCGTTTCGAGAGCTAGAAAAGGACCATATCGTCCAAACCGATGTCCTCCCTGTTCTTGAGGAACTGGGAATGAAGCAAGAACTAGGTAATAACGTTTGGGTCATATTATCAATGTGGATGATAGTTGTTCCTTTGTTTAATGCACAAGTTTGATTTATCTCATTCGTATCAAATGGGAAGCGATGAACGGGACCAGACTTCTGAATTTGTTTGTTTTACTGTTTTTTTTTTTGTTGACAATTATTCCCTGCCAGCATTTTGAAATGGTCGTTGCAAGGTTTTAAATCCTCCTGATATAGATTAATTTTTATTATGATCCTTCTTTTTTAAAATATAGTAAAATATAACTCGGAATATTACATCATAGCCTAGCTTTATAGACATGTTCTTTGTCGTTTTCACAGTGAGACAGGAACAGGACATACATAATATGTCCCCATGTCTCTCTGCTGGAAATGTTGCATCCTTCTAAGAATCACATTTAGGAATTCAATTATTTGTTCTGTGTTCTATGTATTCTGTCTTGTCATAAAAAGCACTTCAACAATATCTGTTAGAGAATCAGCTTTATTTTTGTGCTGTAGTGTGGAATGTATTTTCCTTTATGTTTTTTTTATTGGTTGAGTTGTAGAGGAATGTTATTCTGTTTTTTAAAATAATATAATATCTACTCAATTGTATGACATAAATGATTACTATACTTTTTACTGAACTTGGAGACAACGTTTAATGTTTTTTTCCTTCTTTTTATTGTCAGATATTATTTTGGATGGCATATTTATTTAACATTACTCAGGAAAAAGCGTGGACATTTGTTTTTCTAAAATAAAAATTGATCTCAATAAATAATACAGATTATGAGTTTTTAAAAAGTTCTTTGAACTTGGGTTCGATATTTGACATAAAATGTATGTCTTTGGTTTACTTTTTTCATTAGTTTATAGCAATAAATAAATAAATAAATAAATAAATAGTTCAGCGAAACCTCGATAAATTAAACATTAAGGTTTTTGAACGATTCACAAAAATCAAAATGTTTGCAAAATACTGATATAAACTTTTATTTTGCTTGCGACAATGAAAACAAGACTAAAAAATGGAACAAAACTTTTGTCTTTGAGCACTACGACTTGTAAAGGTTCGTCTGTACGACTTACTGTGATTTATTATACAGGGAATAATTGTATTATTCTGATGCATTTATAATAATGTGACATTGATAGATTCCGTGCAATTGTTATTACCAATCTTCAGACTTTTCTTAATGGTTTGAAACGTCTTCGTTCTTCGAGTCTAATGCAAAATGGTAATCTAATGTGACTTGTTTTATCATTTATTATATCGTTCAGAGTTGTATCTTAATTTCGTGTATAATCTAATGTGTATGTCGAATAACCGTAAAGCTGCTTGCAATACCATTTATCTTCTCATCTGAAAAGTAGAATCGCTCCCTAAAGCATTTCTTCTATTAACCAACGCATAAATATAACCATTATTTCATGCTGTATATGTATTCTTCATATTATATGACCATTATATCGCATTGTATGACCATTATTTCATATTTTATAACTATTATTTTGTCATTTAATCATTTATATCATACTGTACAACCGTTATTTCATATTGTATATTCATAACTAGATGTCATATAATCATTATTTTATAATTTCTAACCCATCTTGTATGTCATTTAACCATTGCTTTTATATTGTATAACTATTATTTCTCATTGTATATTCATTTTTTCATATTGTACAGCCATAATTTCATATTACATAGCCATTATTTCATAGTTGTCATAAATTATACAGGCCATATTTTATTGAGTTATATTTAAATCATCAAATAGAATCTGGAAAATGTCAATTATATCATTTCAGAGTCAGGCATGAAAGTCGTAGATATTGGTTGTGGATCAGCCAACATTTCTTGTGCTATTGCCAAACTTTATCCGAATTCCACCTTTACTGGCTTTGAGTATACAGAATCCGGGGTAGAGAGAGCAAGAGAAAACGTCCGCCAGAACGGGTCACTAACATGACAATAGAACAAGGAGACGCTCTGAATCTCCCTGATTCCTGGACAGAGCAGTTCGATTGTGTGTGTGTGTATGATGTCATACACGATTTTCCAGACCCATGGAAAGCCTTTTCAGAAATAAGACGAATCCTGAAAGATGGTGGCAGATTGTGGGTATTTGACAGTAATGTGCACAGCACACACGCGGCCAATGCTGGGAATAATGACGCCGCCATGTTTTATGCACAGAGCATGCTTCTTTGTCTGACATCGAACATGTGTAATTCACCATATGTTGGATTTGGTACATGCTGGGGTATCGAAGAATGCCAGAAGGCCCTGGTAGAATCAAATTTGAAAGTTATAAAGAAGAAAACAGCCAATTATGGGGCCAACTATTTGTTTGTCTGCGCTAAATAGCTTGCTGTCGTTGTTGTTTTTGTAGGGTATGCGGTAGATTCTTTTTATTTCCAAAAAATTAACATAGACTGCCTATTGAGATTAAACATTTTCATTTGAAAAAATATAAATGGGATATGCAACAGGAAAACCAGCTTTTTGAACAATAGTTCGTATACTGCATCTTGGAATCATGTCGTGTGCGCTAAATATGAACTACCTCATCGCAAACCTTAAGACCATCAAGTTTATGTCATCAACACGGACGACAGTCAGTTCCCAGGAACCCACTCAGTTGCCGTCTACTTCCCTCTAGAGGATTGCGTGGAATATTTTGATTCGTATAGATTACCCCTTTTGGAAGACGACATCAATGACTTTATGAGAAGAAATGCCCAAGACGACTCGATTCAATAATGTGAAATTACAATCACAGAGATTTCAATGTGTGTGGACACTATTATGTGTATTTTCTTCATCAATGCAGTCTTCTGAAGATATCCGTTAGAACAATTAGTGACTTATTTTGATCGTCACTCTTCTAGAAACGATGAGTAAGTATCGATGATTTTGTGACCATGATGGTTATCTCTTCTCCTTAGCTAGGAGACGTAGTTTACAACTATGGACCTATAACTTTCATTAATGGAAATCCCACATGATTTCACAACATTGACTACCGTGTCAAAATAATTTGTTTCATGTAATTGTTACTTGTTAGTGATTAGTTGCTTGTTGAATAAAAAAATGTTGTGTTCAGAAATAAATATGTCTGTTGTTTGTTTTCAAAACAATTTATCAATAATAATGATCGTTGACTTCTTTCTATCCCTCACCATGACATGTGTTATCATAGAGTTTCGACACTAAAGCTTAGTATGGGTTTTATGCATTTGCATTAGTTGATGTGGATAGTACATTTACTATCCTCCTCATTTGGGGAGGATAGTAAATAAGTGTTTTATTCACTCGCGTTTATTGGTGTGGATAGTAAAATAGGTGTGTGCTTTATGCATTTGCGTTCATTGGTGAGGATAGTAAATAGTTGTGCGTTTTATGCTTTCTCATTCGCTGGTGTAGATAGCAAATAGGTGTGTTTTATGCATTTGTGTTCATTGGTATGGATAGTAAATAGGTTTGTTTTATGCATTCTCATTCGTTAGTGTGTATGTGTGCGTGTGTGTGTGTGTGTGTGTTATGCGTTCTCGTTCGGTTCATTTTTTGGATAGTAATATCAAGATATCAATTCTAAAAGAAAGAAACGAAACTATTAATTTGTGTACAACATATTGAAATCTCTAGTTATTGGAAGACAAAAACATCCAAATTTAAGATAGTGCTTTGATATTGATTTAGATTGTAGGAAAAGCGTGGTCCAATCAATAATTCATATCCTGAATATAATAAGGACATTGAAATGAATTTAGATTAAGCATTTATTATTGTTCAGCTTTCACTTGGTAATGGAAAAAGCCTAATAAATAAGCCAGTTCAAAAGTTCACCAATCGGATAGAAGCCGAATAATGTTTTATCTCACCATTCAATCAATAAAACCTTATTAAATAGCGTTGTGATGTTGGGAACAAAGTAATTGATAATCACCCTAGGGAATTAATTAAATTAATTAAGTTCACGATGTGAATGTCCACTTGCTAATGGAAGGTTATGGACATGATCCAAAAGGTCGTTACTTCGGAAAAATACCGTCCACACACTCACACTCTATCTCCCCCCTAAAACTTGATATAAAGTTAAAGCTGTCCTTGGCTAGCACGCAAGAAGCACGCGTGATTTTTAGACAAACATCTTTTGAGACTGGATGAAGCACTTGTGATCAGGCAGCTTCCAGAATATAAAAAAGGCTTTGAGCTGCTTTATTCTCAGTACGTTTCCAGGCTCAAAAGAGTATCATGTCTATTTCTTACAGGTAAGAAAATTATGCTTTAAACTCGCTTTTGGAAGTTAAAGATTTTATAGTGAGTTGTGGTATTCTTCTGAATTTTTTTTAGTTCATCAATATAATGTAATAGTGAGTTCTCTTTTCTACTATGAAATATTTTACTGATTTAATATTTTACTGAATTGATGTTCATTGTATTTATAATATAATTTTATTGAGTTCCTTTCTTCCACAATCATAATGTAATGAAATATTTTACAGCTTCAATGTTCATTAGTATTTGTTTGAAATAATTACTAGCTTCATGTTATAATTTAATTGAGAATAAATATATATTCTTTAAATAATAAGTATAACATTCACAGATCTTTTTCAGGTCTTTACCTTACAATAAATAAAATAAAATACATTTATTACAGTTATTGAATTTTAGGCTCTTTGAATATTTAAATCATTTGTATTCAAAAATACAGAAAAATGAATGGACAAATGAAATACTAGATTGTGGAAGAACTATTTAATAAGTATTGTAATATGTATTGTATGTATTTTCAACATAAATAAATTTACATGTTGTATCTTTAGAATATATATATATATATATATATATATATATATATATATATATATATATATATATATATATATATATGTCAATAAAGTGCGTTTCCAGGCTCAAAAGAGTGTCATGTCTATTTCTTACAGATTCTTGGTACCTTCTCGTAGCCAAAGCATTCCCCACAAAAAGATGTAACCGTATCTACACCATCATAAGTGACACCTTATTCTTATGAATGCTGAACTTTGTACCTTCTCGTAACTAGACACGAGAAGAAGGTTATGATAGAAAACGGTCTAAAACAACAACGCCAGAATTTCATATCATAATATAGTGGCGGAGAATCCAATCCTTTTTTCACATCATAATAAATTGGTGGATGAATAACATGAATACAGGTGTCAAAACACATAATTATGATCCAAGAGGGAGACTCGCACCTGAACCATTACGACCAGCAGACTTCGCCTAATTATTACAACTGCTCGCTCCTGTTTCACTTGTCCGACAGCTATCTACAGACTAAACGCCGTAAGTCCTAACACCATTAGACTTCACTCCGCCCGGCTATGCTACATCAACTCCAGAAGCGACAGCGCCGCCATGTCCCAAAGAGAAAACCCTGATTCGAACAACCTCACTCATTTTAGAAACTACAGCAACCAGAAATATCACAGCGGAATGAATATGATTACAGCTATGAGAGGATTGCAACATAAAATGCATACATCGCCTATGAGAATTCTTTTTCCAGTAACACCTGAGACTACGACATTCCGAATGCATACAGTGCTAAGTCCAGCTCCACATTTGACCTAACTACAACCCAAAATGAATTGCAGCGACATCTACGCTCTCACAGATCAGCGACTACAGCATTAACAGTCCCCTTCCCAGTGAAAGTGACTTTAACATTTTGAACTCTTTCGGTATTAGAGACAATAGATGTATTGTTTGCCATTAGTTCATATCAAGAATATTTCTTCATTGTGGTACATCTCACAAAGGTATGATTTTTCTATCTCTTATTTTGATTTTTTTTAAAAGACAAATTGAAAGTTAGTGCGTAAATTTCAAACGATTAACAACACCAATCTAAATTATGCTATATATCATTTTTCATTGAGTACATAACATTGTTATACTTACTGTCATTAACATACATCAGAGTTGCTACGATTTTTACTACAGAGAGTGTGAATGAACCTTTAAGTTTCATTCCATGCCCTAAGCATTTATATCAAACATCAAACCTACTCGTCTTGACACTTCAAATTACATTATACATGTCTCGCTACTATCACACATAATCGATCGTACCGTATTTGCCTATCTTAAGGAGCATTGTACTTTCCGCTATTCCGTTTCAAACATTGATGCAGAAGTTGTTTGTTTTGTTAGCTCAATGGTGTTAGATAATGTTATTGAGAATTTCTCTTACGTGTTTCATATGAAATCATATGAATGTATACCTTAATGTATACTATATGGTATTGTATTGGCAAAACGCCAAAGGTACGGTTCTAATGTCTTCAAACCAGTCAGAAGAGAGTTTCCTTCTATGGTTTTGCAGCATCAAATGATGTTGTAGTGTTATTGTGTACGTTTTTCTATAGTTCAAGTGTCTGAGCGATTGCCCAACACAGAGTTTGTAGCAGCTAATGGCATGCATATTGAATTTTTGACGCAGAGAGATTGCTCTGCATACTGAATTTTTGAAAGCATATTGCATTTTGAGCAGCTATTGCCTGCATAAGATCAACTTCTGAGTAAAGTTTGTTTGAAAGATAACGGTAATAGATTCCCTTTCGTACGGCATAGGTAATGTCAGTAATACACGCTCAGTTTTACAATTTTAATGATGCACTAAATCATGTCGAATAAGTTTTACGATTTTCATGATATTTTCACTTACCGCTCATAGGTTCGATTAAATGCAATTTCATACACACACAGGTGAAGGTTTGATTGCAAATGAACATACGTTATGGTTATTAGAGTAGAATTAACATAACACTAACATTTTCATCTTCATTACTCTTAATTAGTACCAAATTCTTGCAAGGTTCTCTAAGCAAACATTCTTACCTCAATGTCGCTTGTATTTAATGATATTATGTATGCACTAAGAAGATAAATTCAATATTAGTTTACAAGTACTATCCATAATAATGAGTTCTTTTTACAACACTTCGCTGAAGCAAAAAAATAACCGTAGTCACTGGTAAATATGTTATGCTGATGTTATGCAAAATAAAAAAATAAATAAAAAAATAACAAAAAAGAGTAAAATGACATAAAAAAATAAAGAAACCAAGAACTAAAAGCTGATATTAACTTTTTAAACTCGTCTTACAGGACTAGTATTAGCATAGATTATGTACACCTACAAATCGCACACAATCGAATACACGTTGTACACGACTAGGTCGAATATTTCGTTATAGAATTTAATACGAAATTCAGAAGAAAATTTGTTTGTAAATGGGAGAAATGATCATAGTCCTATCCTCCATTCCATTCTTTCTTCATACCTTCTATCTTGTTTTCTTCTTTCTGGATCCAAACCTCTCAACCTTTTTCTTTTTCTTTAAGGTATGGATGGAATATGGATTTGGTTCGTAGGATTGTATTCCTTTTTTTTTAAAAAAAAATCTGAATTCAGTGTCCGCAGTAACAGAACAAAATCAATTTACGCTAAAGGCTATATCTAGCCACTCCCACTATTTTATGATTCAGCCGATAAGTGGATTCACACTTTCAAATCAAGCTTTTAAGGAATTATTCAGTCGAATGTATCGAACATTGACACAGAGATGTCAACTGTAGCTACATAAATGATATTTTTTCACACTTAAAGTCAATACGAATTACAATGAATATGCAGTTTAATATAACAATTTCATTAATGAATTAGTTAATTCAGAAAGGTGTTTTGCATTCTTCAAATGTATCATGAGAGAAGTTTTGCCTTCATTGGTAAAATAGGTAAATATCTATTTGGAATGCTGACAATGAAAACATCACAACATTTAGCAAGTTATACAAATATGCTAAAGCAACAGAATAATGAAATTTAAATTTTCGGTGTTATTGCTCGATAGGGAGATGATTTCTTCTCCTATACCTGACAAATTGATAATTGAATTAGAACATGTTAACGGCTATTAATCCACACTCAAAAACGCTTATACTATTAGAGCAAGCGATGCTTGCTATTGTCGAAATATTCGTGAAGAATATTAGAAGAAAGAAGAAAGGATTGCAGCTCAAACGGTTGAGACTCAGCAAATTAGTCATACAGCGAAATTTTCAGCAGGCGCGTTCACTTGCTATACTGATTTCACAGCATGTTTTAATGGAATTTATCAATCAAATTGAACGATCGTATCTATAGAATACATATGTTATTCCAGAACGCCAAGGAATCCGCATCGTTGTTTATGTATTTTATAGCAACACGTAAACATCGTGACCTTTATATTGCGCTACATACCTCAGTTGTCCAGATGACATTCAAGACGTATCAATTAATTCTAGTTTAATGAAAGCATCACGAATAAAAAGACAAGAACTGCATGCTGATATTAAATCGTCTAACGTAACTAGTTGTAAAGTAAGTAATGTAGAATTTAAAAAAACAACATAAATAATAATGATATAAAAGAAACATATTTTGTTTTTCACTGCAGATTCTCACCATTGTACTTGAATTTCATTGAATGTGTCAATTGTGTTTTCGTAAGATTGCCTTGAATAAACTCTTTCTTTACCATACAGATGTCACATTACGTATTATCCTGTCACATTGCATATTTTAATGTTTTCTTAATATATTGGTTTTCTTCATTCCTCATCGAAGTGCTACACGGTAAATTGTTTTTCCTATTTCTTAACTTTTGTCAGTGCATTGTATTTTGGTCTTTTTAATATTTTTACTTCCTTGTGTAATTGTCATCTCTTTTTCAATTTATATTGGCTCCTTATTACACATTTTATGGTACATTTTTCTATGTATCTTTTATCATATTTATTTTGGTGCATTGTCAACGTACCTTACAGTTTATTGATAATTATACATTTTATTGTATTCTTTTGAATTTCACAATATGTACTGCAATGAACATTGTTCTCATTGCCTTTTTGCAATTTATCAACTTACCAATGCATTGTAATATTTTCATCTATCTAAGCATTATAAAGTTTTGATTTTTAATATTTTTTTTTCTTTTTCCTCGTATACTTATCATTTTTTTTACTAGCCTCGAGGTCTCGGTTAATTTAACCAAGAGGTAATTATCATGATATCAATTCTAAAAGAAAGAAACGAAACTATTAATTTGTGTACAACATATTGAAATCTTTAGTTATTGGAAGACAAAAACATCCAAATTTAAGATAGTGCTTTGATATTGATTTAGATTGTAGGAAAAGCGTGGTCCAATCAATAATTCATATCCTGAATATAATAAGGACATTGAAATAAATTTAGATTAAGCATTTATTATTGTTCAGCTTTCACTTGGTAATGGAAAAAGCCTAATAAATAAGCCAGTTCAATAGTTCACCAATCGGATAGAAGCCGAATAATGTTTTATCTCACCATTCAATCAATAAAACCTTATTAAATTGCGTTGTGATGTTGCGAACAAAGTAATTGATAATCACCCTAGGGAATTAATTAAATTAATTAAGTTCACAATGTGAATGTCCACTTGCTAATGGAAGGTTATTGACATGATCCAAAAGGTCGTTACTTCGGAAAAATACCGTCCACACACTCACACTCTATTTCCCCCCTCTAAAACTTGATATAAAGTTAAAGCTGTTCTTGGCTAGCACACAAGAAGCACGCATGATTTTTAGACAAACATCTTTTGAGACTGGATGAAGCACTTGTGATCAGGCAGCTTCCAGAATATAAAAAAGGCTTTGAGCTGCTTTATTCTCAGTGGGTTTCCAGGCTCAAAAGAGTATCATGTCTATTTCTTACAGGTAAGAAAATTATGCTTTAAACTCGCTTTTGGAAATTAAAGATTTATAGTGAGTTGTGGTATTCTTCTGAATTTTTTTTTAGTTCATCAATATAATGTAATAGTGAGTTCTCTTTTCTACTATGAAATATTTGACTGATTTAATATTTTACTAAATTGATGTTCATTGTATTTATAATACAATATTATTGAGTTCCCTTCTTCCACAATCATAATGTAATGAAATATTTTACAGCTTCAATGTTCATTAGTATTTGTTTGAAATAATTACTAGCCTCCCGTTATAATTTAATTGAGAATAAATATATATTCTTTAAATAATAAGTATAACATTCACAGATCTTTTTCAGGTCTTTACATTAGAAAAAATAAAATAAAAAACATTTATTACAGTTATTGAATTTTAGGCTCTTTGAATATTTAAATCATTTGTATTCAAAAATACAGAAAAATGAACGGACAAATGAAATACTAGATTGTGGAAGAACTATTTAATAAGTATTGTAATATGTATTGTATGTATTTTCAACATAAATAAATTTACATGTTGTATCTTTAGAATATATATATATATATATATATATATATAAATAAAGATAAAAATAAAAATAAACATATATATATATATATATATGTATATATATGTATATATATGTATATATATATATGTATATATATATATGTATGTATATATATGTATATATATATATATATATATATATATATATATATATATATATATATATATATATATATATATATATATATATATATATATATATATATATATATATATATATATATATCAATAAAGTGCGTTTCCAGGCTCAAAAGTGTCTCATGTCTATTTCTTACAGATTCTTGGTACCTTCTCGTAGCCAAAGCATTCCCCACAAAAAGATGTAACCGTATCTACACCATCATAAGTGACACCTTATTCTTATGAATGCTGAACTTTGTACCTTCTCGTAACTAGACACGAGAAGAAGGTTATGATAGAAAACATCTAAAACAACAACGCCAGAATTTCGTATCATAATAGTAAGTATGGTGTATTTATATTTTCGCCACAAAGACTCTTTTGAGGGCCACTCCACTGCCTCGAAAAAATATTTATTCTTTCTTGCCTGAATTATGTTTATATTCGATTGTATAATTTTTTTTTTACTAAGTAAAACATTATTCACTTACCTAAAAAATTTTGTTGGTTGATTTTATAATTTGTGTGTGATAGACTGATGTTCATCATCTGTGGGAAGAAAAAGAGATTATATAAAACATATTATACTATTCACTGACACGAACGCGAATGATTCAAACTTTGTATAGAAATGACACAGGTGGCATGACGTCACGGTACTTGTTACGTTGTTGCAACTGTCCAGTACTGTGACGTCAACCTACCTGTTCCATTCCTCTTGTCGCTATACAAATTTCGCATGGATGCTATACTATCCCAGGGTGTGCTAGTCGCTATACAAAATTTCCATTGACACTATACAGTAACAGGGTGTTCTAGTCGTTGTAGAAAATTCCCATTGTCGTTAGATTCAGGGTGAATATTTTGCGGTATAGCCCATTTCATACCGGATTTTACCGAGTTGCTCCGTAATTATCCGAAAACCCCGAGTCCCTTTATACTCCAGCCAATCAAACGATGGTAGGCATATGTACACCACAAAATGGCGTACATTCTAGTTTAGAAGTACCAGATTAAAACAAATTAAGAAATGCCCACTACTTGTATCGTCAGAGGTTGCAAAAGTAATACAATCAGGTTCATTATGAAGGACAAAACTATAATTTTCATGTTTCAGGTTATTTCCACCACATAAGAAATGTTTAGTTATTTTGTAAGCGAGCAAGGAGAGAAATGCCCTCCCTTGTAGTTCTTACATAGTTAGTACATGTATGACGCTACATTAAAACGATACGAGCCCCTGTGAGCAAGTGGATCTAATTTAATGATTTATGTTTAAATGTAAATAATCCACAGACTTTTACAAACAAATGGGATAAACTCATATTAAACACATCTCATTTTAGTGACGATTCGGATACATACAAATAGTTTGAACAACTTGCTCTTTGATTGTCAGGATTAAATTTTTACATCGACACGGTTCCATACTCACATGCACATGTCCAGATGTACAAAGTTCATAGCTACTCTCTCGATGGCTTTAAAATCCGCCCTGGTATCCAGAAAATAAGACAGGATGGTTCAAAATATTAAATTTAGTCAATATCTGTGGTATCATCGCTGTTGAATATGCATTTTTCAACTCGATAAACGAAGCAGCTGAAGTAGTTTAAACAATTGATGCTGATGCTGAGGCGTACGCCATGTTTTGACTACCAGCTATCGATTGGATATTGCAGTCATCTGACCGACCGCCATGTGATCAAAATTCCGAGCAAATTACGAAGTTTGCCGAAGTCTCCATTCTATGCTGATGCGTCCGCCTTGTTTTGACCACTAGTCTGGTCCCCTGCTTAGAACACTCCCTACGATGCACTCCGCTATACTATACTAGGGAGCATACTAAGCAGGGGACCAGACTATTTGCCTACCAGCTATCGATTGGATATTGCGGTTAGTTGACGTGATCAAAATTCCGAGCAAATTACGAAGTTCGCCGAAGTCTCCATGAAATGGTCTATTTGTACCGAGTATAGACACCAAAAATGCAAACATGTGACGGCCCTGTACGTAATATACAATAGTTTGTTTTGTGTTTATTTATTTCTTCTAAAAAAACGTTTATGTGGTGTTAAAAATTCAAGCATTTCTTACATGTATACTTTTCTTGTCATTTTTGTATATCTGTGATGACATCAATCTGGACAGATCTATGATTCCAACGTAAAGGTATATTCCACGTTTGTACTTATTAGGATCACTTAATCGAATATGACCATCATGTTAATGGGATTAACATCATCAGAATCCAATTGGAATTTCACAAAACTAAGTTCTCTAATTGCTCGAATCATTACTTGCTTTGTATGACTGAATGACATTGAAAAGTTCATACAAATCTTGAACGAATCTTTAAGCATTTTCTTTATTGTAGAATTGGAAAGAAATATAATGAAGATTCATTATTGATTTATATGCCTAGCAATACGTTACACCCACCGAAGCAGATATATATATATATATATATATATATATATATATATATATATATATATATATATATATATATATATATATATATATATATATATATATATTTTTTTTATTATTTATTTATTTATTTATTTGTGCTGGCTGGACCACGTCGTCAGACTTTATTTGGTTGGTTGTCCAAAGGGTTAGAAGTGATTTTTGTTTCCACTCAATAGTGCAACAACAGTAGACAATCAAACGTAGTACATGTATTTTTTTCAAGCTGTAGTAAAGAAACACTTGGCCGTTGTATTTATTACTTTGTTTCGAGTGGCTCAGAAATTGTACCATCTGCTAATCTAATATTTTTTTTTTATCGAGCGGTTCAGAATTTGTCATATATATTTACTCGCACATAATTGTTCCTCGTGTTTCGCTGTTTCAACCACTTTGCTTTTAAGGCTGACGGTACTCATTTTAACCTTTCCTGAAAGATTGAAGTATTTTTGTAAGGATGTTCTCGGCACATGTTACACTTTATTCTCTACAAAGCTGAACATTATTCTCCAACACAATCAGCTTTGGCCACAATTGTATCCAGTCCAACATTATTCTTCAAAAACAACCAGCTTTGCGCAAAAAAGTATCCTGTCCAAATTTGTATACCAATAAGCATTAACTCTGGATAAATGTATTTCTACTTTTATGTGTAAGCTCATCAAATATTTATATCACCTCTCCCAAAGTCTCGAAACCTTTATTTTTTTTCTTCTTTAAATTAAACCAAGAGAAGAAAAAAGTAGGATTTTTAAATTTTCTATGAGACAGTAGTCATTTTATAATAGCTGTATCGGTACGATATAACTATAATCTTGAAGAAGTGCTGCTGTGCCTCAAAGTAACAAACCTAAAACAAACTACACCAACCATGCGTATACTTGCTCAATACCCTCTTTTGATGTACACTCTTCTGTGGAGTGACACTGGCTTGTAAACTGGTTATGAGAACACTGTAGAAGGAAAATTTATGTTCATGTTACTATTTGTAACAACGAGCTACAAGAAAGGAGTGGCAGATAAAGCATGTACGTATTATCGATGACCTATATATAAGAGGAAAGGATTTATTTGAAAACAGGCCATGTTTTGGTTTGACGGGTATATAATATAAGCCAGTACTAGGAAAACGGACCTGTGGACTAGTATGGAGACAAGGTGCTTGCTGTATAAGACAGCGGCACCTCTGGCGCACTAAGGGGAAGGGGGGGGGGGCGATGTGCACTGTGCACTTACTGTGCATCTATTTAGAGCGAGGCTATATGTCTTTTAGGCATGATATGCAACGTATTTATTTGGGAAAAAGGACAAAACGACACACTTTAGAGTGTACCGTGCATACAAGGTTGACGATAGCAAGTTAGTTTGAGCAAACGACCGTATGTGACAAAGACCCTTTTCTGTTCTCATTTTTAGGCAAAAGAGGTTTTGAAAAATTTAAATGGCGTTGGTGTTAATGTTTCATTCAATATACAAATTAAATGACTTTATGTGTCTTTTCATGCGATAATGGATCATAGCATATAGGAAAACCTATTCAGAATTGCAAAATATATGCCAGGTTTATTGATTATATATCCATCAAGATAAACTTGGGTTTAATATGTGGAGCAAGGCTGTGTAGGTGTTTAAAAACTGACATATTTACAAATGTTACAACGTAGAGACGGAAAATTGTAGCTGTTGCTATTTACGTTAAGAACTGAACTGCGGATATTCGCTGATTTGTTTTTTTTTCTCTCGAGGTAATTTACTTTAAGAATACTGAGAACAAAATAACTCAGATTGTTTGTAACACTCTTATTCACCTTGCTTCTCCTTCATGTTTTCGCGTGACCGATTTATTTTGGTGAGGCTCGTTGGGGTGATTTGGATGGGCTAAGATGTTTCCTTTGCAGAAGTATTATTCTTTCCAGGAAGTATAAGCATTTCTGTATTACGAGAAAAAGATAACAGCACCAAAGACAAGTAGATTAAACATTATTTTGCAAATTAAATGCAATAAAAAGAATTAAAACTTTGTATGGGTAAATTTAGAGAGTAATGAAATAAAACTATTATAATGGTGTTAAGCCACACAACAACAACAACAATTTTGCGTCTGCTATCTCGGTGTGTCGTTAGTAATGTAGTTCCCATTTACCGGACATGATATAGTCAATAACGTGTTAGTGTGCCGGGCATAATAGAGTCCAGGGGTGCACACACTTTTTCAGCATGCGAGCTACTTATAAAATGACCAAGCCAAAACGACCTACCTACCACAAAAATGCATAGCATATATAGGCTAATGTCTATTTTTTTTTAATGCTACGCGATCTACTCACACTACCTTCGCGATCGACCGGTCGACTTATTGTGCACCTCTGATATAGTCAATAACGTGTTAGCGTGATAAAAAAAACCCCAAAAAACAAAAACAAAAAAACCCCCAGAAACAAATAAACCCCAAAACAAAAGAAAACAAAATAAACAAACAAACCCTAGTCAACCAGCCAACTTCTGCGTAGAGCAGTATACACCCAATGACTTGATTCAGTACTAAGAACGGAGCTTCATGACTTCACCATCGTAAGTGTGGAACAAAAGTCTTCTGAATTTGCTTGGTTTAATCGAATCTTATATACAGCTTAATCACATAAATATGATAAAATTTTAAGTATTATCATTTTAAATTTAAGACAATATTGAGAAATGCACGGATAAGCTAGAAGATATTTTAGTACTAATATTAGTACCTTAGTCCTTTTGTGGACACGGTACTAACATGAGTCTATGTGTGTTACTGGAGCAACCGGGTGTGATTCACACCCGGCTCTTTTTTAGCCTAATGTTAAAAATTCTGAACATGTTTTTTAATATATTATGAAATAAATTAAGTAGTCCTTTTATTTAATACTGGAATAATCGCAAATCATTGTAAAAATAGTAGTAAAATCTCGTTTACCTTTCTTATCCAATATTTTAGTTTTGATCGTCCGTCATATTAGTTCAAATAATGCCTACTTCAGTTCTCAGCCTCGTTTATTTGTGTGCCATATAAGGACCTTAATGCCTTATTTGGAAACGTAAACAGATCGTAGTAAAAAAAAAATATGGCGCGGTTTGAGTCGGAAATTCTGCCCATTAAAAGTAAATACGGTTTACCGGTGACATTGAAATTGCTCCAAGAAGTAATTATTTTCTCAAAAAACCGTATTCCGCAACTTATGCAAGTGGCCATTCTCCATCTCGCGTTATGTCATTCAACACTAATACCATAGCGTAGAATATCCATAGATAGTCTGGCTAGCCTTATTTAGAAAAGGGGTCACTGCGAGAGTCTGTCATGGTGGACACGGTGAGGTTAGCACAACTACGCCAATTTATTTTACCATGTAAGGGCTAAATAAATTTAAAATAAGCCAAACTTCTTTGACAAAATGATTAAACTTATTTAGTAGATGTCTAAACTATTTGTGTTTCTGACTGAGGTGAGGATTTTTTTGCTCCATTACATGATATGGGATCAGTTCGTAGCCTCAACCAAAACAAAACAAGTTGAGGCTACGACATCGTAGCTAGAATATATTTGGGCCCTGTGTTATTTTTTAAATATGCTGTTATATGGAAACTGGCAAGTAAACACATTTTTCTTCTTTAAGAAATGAAATAGCAATGTATCATGTACGGTATTTTTTTCATACAAATTGTGATAGTAGAACTTTAATTTTATCTCGCTGAGACATCGTAAAAAGAATAGGGATAAATAATACGGAAGCAACTGTTATCCACAGTATGATAATATTTTGGACAAGAACAAATTATCTCCGTCTACATGTTGGCTACGATAGTGTGTGCAAGAGGTGTATATACTGGCGAAGAACACTTTACATGTTTACCTAATATAGACGTCGTTTTATTTTTACAGGCCAGGGGTCTACGCTTGACAGAGCGGTGTCAAAATCATGTCGCGATTCCAGCATGAAGTCATAAGTTTACCCCAAATTTCCTAAGACATATACAACTTCAGTTGTAAACGAGAAGCCCGACGTGTCCATTTAATACATGAAATTTACTCTAATCAGTACAAGACCACATTACTCCTAACTTGTAAAATATCTATCAACTGCACATCTGCATAGTTTTTCTTCTTCCACTTTCCATACCGTCAGCAGTTCATGCCATAGAAACACTAAAACCTTCCTCTAACACAGGGAATTATTTTTATTACGCCAACTATGGTTTCAAAGCACATTACGAAAGTACGACTGCATCATATTTGTCACCATGGCGATAAAAACAGTATCTGCTGAGTCCCTTATTGTTCACTCCATTGTTATTTACCGGTTCCCTACCTTAGATAATGCCACTGCTGTCCCAATGCCAATGTACACCACTAGATTTTTTTTTGGGAATATATTATTAGGGAAAGTTATGCAGTTCGGGTTTGAATTCACTGCTAATTGACAACTGCATCGTGGAAACTCACTAACACTTTCTTTCCGTGACGTTTGCTTTTAGTAATTGGCTAATTATTTTGGAGTAATCAATATTTCAATTGCACCGAATTCCAATGATCAAACAAGTAATCACACAAAACAAAGAATTCCTTAATCGGAACGCTATAACCAAATACACATCTCCAGAATTTATTATATTATCATCAAAATTACTGATTGCATCACCTCCAATCAACCAATCATATTACACAATGCGCATGTAGTAAACAATTTATGTTGTTTGTTCAATTGATTATTCCTAAAACGAATTGCATAGACCCATCTCTGTTTGTGCACTCTGCTAAGTCAGATATGAGTAGATGCAGCTTACAGTTATACTCAAATATAGTCTAGTATAAATGGTAATTCATTAATGGACTTAAAATTTGTACAAAATTGGCACATCGCATCAGTTTGACCACAGTGACTGAAACACATTTGTATACCATTCTTCGACTGAAATAGTGTGATGTGTCAAATTTTGAAACTCTTAGAAGTATTGATTAAATTAATTGTAACAAAATTAACCTAATTAAAGTAGAAAGAGTTAGAGTCAGTTATATGATTATTCTCATTTCATCTCTGAACCTCAAAGGAAACTTGGTTTTGCTTGATGAAATTTGACCGAGTCATCTGTTATGGTACGAGGGTCCTGGCATAACACTCTCCAAACTCGCACCAGTTAAAAGGGGAAGCACGTCAATAATTGATTGTTGAAAGGAAAGTTAATTGCGGCATGATTAGACTATTCTCGTTAATCAAATATTCTACGTAAGAAAATTTAGGAACCAGTCGATTCTGATTGGCTAATATAATCTTACGGGTGTAAACCTTGTATGAAAGAAATAGCTTTACTTTGCAAAATTGCTTTAGTCTTCAATCTTGTTTGGAAAAAGTCAGACAGTTCTCGGGAAGAAGGGGGGGAGCGAACGTAAGAAGAACGTTACCTCTTGACTGAAGTAAGGCGAGTTATTCGTCTCAGAAAGAAGACAGACTATACATTGGAAGTTCGTGGGAAAAACGAATAAAACGTCAAAGGTACGAAATATTAGTTTCCCGTTTTTAATATACTTTTTCATTTGTCGATTTATTTTTAAATGTATTGTTGTTATGATGTATGTATATATGATTTAATTTTCAGGGTTTTAGTGAAATGTTAGTCACATTTTATTATTTTATTTTCTATTATCAGTTCATTGAGAGAATTGACAAGATTGCATGTAATTGAATATTCGATATGTAGGAATGCGTAGGAATCTCATGAATTCAGCCTAATACATGATGGGTAATGTTTCTTAGATTTATGAATTACATCTCTGTGTAGTATCCCATGAATTGCGTGTAAATTCATATTTACTCAATACATGGGATACTACACAGAGATGTAACTCATTTATGTTCGTAATATTTAATTGATCACGTAAACTATTTTAGAATAGAGAGATTTGATGGGCTAAGCCATATGTAATTTAACTCCAGTCTGTATTAAATAGCTTAATGTAAAGAAGTTATGGAGTGTTAAATACGGGCACATACTTGCTAATCGTAAAGCGGAAAGATAATAAATATTCCGCTAAGCTCGTTACCCTGACTTAAGGTCAGGATACATGTAATGGACCTCTTCCGTTTGTAAATATTAAGAAATAATTAGGCAGGTCTGAGCTGCGATTATATATATATATATATATATATATATATATATATATATATATATATATATATATATATATATATATATATATATATATATATATATATATATATATATATATACTTGAACAAGGTGACCTATTGCCTATTGCGGAACAATTTTTATTTATTAAAGGAAACAGCTTATCCTGCCAAATTCTCCAGCAAAAATTCATCAGATTTCCACAGCCGCATTCCAGTTCTAGACACCATCGTCAAATCGTTTCAAGTTTCGACTGGGAAGGGTCCAAATCAAAGACGAGTAGACAAATGTTGGCAGTGCAGGAAGGAACGTAAAATTTGATGTCCGGATAAAGATAGGTGATCATGTCATTCAGCGTTGAACTCAAAGTCACGACCCGTAGGCTACGATGAAACTCTGTATTAATTCTGTCACTGACAATTAATAGTAAAATGAAATTTGTATATGCTTTTATTGAGTACATGTTCGTACAATTTCTTTCTTTTGTAGTAAAAGAAATTAATTTCTTTCCATTTTAAATTATATTGTTAGATTGTTTTAATTTTATTATTGTTCATTGCAAGGTGGTCCTTCGGTTTATTTCTTCAATATTCTTGCTCAGAGATCTGTATTATTCTTTCTATCCATCCATGCTGGGTAAATTTCATCGCAAGAGGTCATTCCTTAGCAATGAACCGTAGAGAAGGGGTTGCTTTAACGTTTTGAATCCACCACTTGTTGCAAAAAGTAAATAGAAATAAGGCAACTAAATTAATGTTTTATACACATTTATAATACACTCATAGTCCATTTCCAGCGTTTTGAACGTGTGGGCAGCAACATCTTTTTCTTTCCATTTAATAATTAAAATAAACGTCGTTTTTGCTCCGTTAATACCAAACTACTGGGCTCTAACGTAAACACAATAGAAATTCGTACCTGACATAAGATCACTTTTTTTAAAGATACTGTTTTTTGACATTTGAGAAGACATTCGTGTTTCATACTTTAAAAGTGTACGATTCTTTCGGACTGGAAAAGTTGTGATGAATTATTGTTCTTACTTAATCTTTCAACTGCAAACAGCATTGTATTGTCTCATAGCAGTGAACTTATTTGAGAGATCGTTTATTTACACCTTTTAAGAACAGTTTAGAGTCACTTTTCAGAATTAAACCATGGAGAAGTCTGAGTTCAAGGAATATCTGATGAACATGTTTACATCTGGCTTCACCACTCTCGCCATCGCCATCGGTCGAGAAACTGGACTCCTGGAGTTCCTGTGTAATACTGAGCAGCCAATGACCGCTATGGAGATAGCAGATGGTACCAAGCTGAAGGAAAGGTATTAAGAATGGGAAGACCTTGTGTGTAATTTAATCACAGACTTTACTCTAGAATTATCCATTCAGAAAGTGATTGTCGCAAAAATGTGAGTAGGTAAATCTTTGTTTCAAAAGAATTGCATTAAAAATACAAGGCCATACTGCTCCACGCTGTTTCTTGTTATATTTAATATGAATAAGCGACTATTAATATTTGGAATAACACCTGTAACCAAGTTTTTTTTTTAAAATTGAGGACGCAGTGTTTGAACACATTGATTGGAATCCAATAAACTGAAAATTTTTATTGCGGACGCATTGTTTGAACTCATTTACAGGAATCCAACAAACCGAATGTTCATTTGCTGACGCATTGTTTTTACTCGTGTATTGTTTAGGATATGTTCTCATTTGTACTGGTCCTACAATATTATACTTCGGTAATGATTATAATATGAATTCATGTACATTACTGTAATATTTTATGTACATTACTGTAATATTAGGGTTTTATTGCTAGACAGTGGCGGATTGTATATCTAAACTTTATTTGGTCTGTTCTATACAGCTAAAGATTATTATCCAAAGTCAGCAGTAGCTGAATGAGACAATTTGCATATGGTAAATTCATGTTAAAATGGGTCGATGTGTGATAGAGGTCATTTGGGAATTTAATTTGGATGGGTCACTGTAAATTTAGCTCCACTGTGCCACCATGTCAGGGAGAATTTAATATAAATGAGGAATTATGTGGATGCATGGGAAATCCATGTGTATAACAGTCTGTATGGAGATAAATCGGACTGTGATATTGTGGAACACTGCATGAATGAATGGGGAATTTAACATTAGATTTAGAACTGTATGGATGAATTGGAATTTAACATTAGATTTAGAACTGTATGGATGAATGGGAATTTAACATTAGATTTAGAACTGTGTGGAGATTCATGTTAATTAAAATTATGGGGTACGCAGGAGATACGTGATTTTAACTGTGGGATGGGGAAGTAAGTGCATGTACGGGAATTAACTTTATTGAAGCCCTTTGTGGATATATGGGATTTAACATTACTGAAGCACCATGTTGGTACATGGGATTTAACATTACTGAAGCACTATGTTGGTACATAGGATTTAACATTACTGAAGCACTATGTTGGTACATGGGATTTAACATTACTGAAGCACTATTATCGTACATGGGATTTATCATTAATATGCTCTATGTTCGTACATGGGATTTTACATTACTGAAGCGCTATGTTGGTACATTGGATTTAACATTAATATGCTCTATGTTCGTACATGGAATTTAACATTAATATGCTCTATAGGTATGCATGGGAATTTACCAGTGGGTTTTGGTCGGTTTTAGGAATTTACAATCACTTTGCTTCGGATTAGGGTTGTATGGGAATATAACATGGATTTTGGCTACTGATTGTGACTGATTAATACATATTCTGATTGAAAATTACCTATTG
Source organism: Potamilus streckersoni (assembly GCA_016746295.1). Classification (NCBI taxonomy): domain Eukaryota; kingdom Metazoa; phylum Mollusca; class Bivalvia; order Unionida; family Unionidae; genus Potamilus; species Potamilus streckersoni. The sequence continues at coordinate 55,392 of JAEAOA010002311.1, read as the reverse complement.
TATCTAAATCACACAATCCGAATGATCATCACATATTCTCACTGACGACCCATTCTGTTACTGATCGACCAACATCTGTTCAGTTTGACCAACAAAAGGTTTCTTACTCACTGAGACCTATTATATCTGACCAATAGTTACTGTGGTCTGACTTGACATAAACCTGTTGAGACTGACTAGCATCTATTTTGCTTGACCAAGATCCACTGTGAGTGACCTATTGCTATTGTGATTAATGAATATATTTTAGCTGATTAACACTTATTCTTATAATCTCCATTCAAAGTTTAGAATGCTACATTTTCATTTATTCAGAGAGGTAAACTTTCGTTTTTTATTTCATTTCGCAATTGCTTTTATCATATAGTTGAAGAGTGTGTGCAGTTTAATATTTTTAAAATGTCAACATGCTAACATTTCTTTGTATGTGACTCTATTAATCAAAATTAATCCATCAAATTCTTACACAGTGTTCGCTTTACTGATTGGTCGCTACTGTTGGGATTTTCCTTATGCCGCTTTATGGAACACTGTTTCTTTTTATTATAATTATCAAAATTTTAACTGGCAAGTTTCGAATCCATTGGCAAAAGGGCGTTGGTGAAATAACGGTTACGTCAGGAAGTTCCATCGGAAATTAAGTGTTGAAAAAATATGCTGTCTGTGCCCAATATTGTACTGATATGGAAGGAAAGTTGTTCGTCGAATTATAAATTGTAAAATATATATTTTTAAATGCTAACGGCTATAGAACTGCACATTATTGAATCAGATGGAGTCTGGGACTACTTTTTATGCACATCAATTGAAAAGTGAAACTTCTGAGCCAGAATTAAAAAAAAAATATTTCTTCTTATTTCTTCTTTCTTCTCTCTAAAATATTTCCCTGAAAATAAAATCTCTCTGATGAACAGAATCTGAAATGGGTAATAATATAATATTACATTTATCAAAGTCGTTGAATGATTTCCAACTTTTCCTCCTCAAGGCACCCAAAACCTGGATAATAACTCGTTCCACAAATTTAATATTAAATCAACACCTTTTGTAAGTCTCAATGTATCGAATATGGCGTTATTAATATAAATTTTGTATTTCCGTCTATGGAGTATGCATATGGGTTGCAGTTGGTAAACTGCATCATTATTTGCCAGGATTTTGTCAGAATAGGTGTTGGCGAGTCACAATCGGTATTTATCAGTTACAGCAGGTAGTAATCAGCCAGAAAAGGTGCTAATGACAATAGTTGATGTACAGTCAAAAGAGGTTTTGTCAGAAAAAATTGTTTGGCAATCACAATATGTATTGGTTAGTCGGAATAAGTATTGATTAGTCAGGTTGAGACAATGTTTATTATTTTAGGTGCTGATCTGTTACTATAGGTGTTGGTCAACCAGAATAGATGTTGCTCAGTGAGAATAGGTGATGGTCAGTCAATATAGGTATTAGATTTCCGAATATGTGCCTGTTAGTCGGAACAGGGGCTGGTCATTCAAAATAGGCCATTCGTCACACAGAGGTTATATTGACGTTTTTAATGTTAAGTTCCCATCAAACTCAGCAGTATCCCAATTATAACCTTAAATTTGTATACGGCGTCCACCGTTTCATATTTAATGTGAAAACTTGTTTTCTAGATTTTACATATTTAACCTTTAGCTGCTATTTTACATACATTTAATTTTTTTTTACAACTTCTCATATTTATCATATCGTACATAATGTTTTGATTTATTGGAAAGGTTTAACCCTCCTAAATATATGCGCAATTCATTTTGTAAACTTTTGGAATGTAACCTTTTGTTGGCACTACATAGCCACCTTTATGCTGAGGTGCTGTAAAACATACATACATACATACATACACACATACATACATACATACATACATACATACATACATACATACATACATACATACATACATACATACATACATACATACATACATACATACATACATACATACATACATACATACATACATACATACATACATACACACATACATACATGCATGCACGCGCGCACGCACGCAGGCACACACATACATACATACATACATACATACATACATACATACATACATACATACATACATACATACATACATACATACATACATACATACATACATACATACATACATACATACATACATACATACATACATACATACATACATACATACATACATACATACATACATACATACATACATACATACATACATACATACATACATACATACATACATACATACATATTTTAATGTTAAATTCCCATAAGCCCCACAGTGGTTCAAAGCTATGTTAAATTTCCATATATTAACGTACCGAACCAAATCCATTCTTAAATAATCCCTTACTGGGTTTCGCTCAGTATGGATATGTATGGAAATTACAACCGAGGCTAAGTTTTAGGTTGGTTTGTTTAACTGTTACAATCTTCATAGTGCCCAATAATGATAATTACCATATCCCGGTTCCAAATTCATTGTTAACTTCCTATATAATGCTATACGGGCTCATACTATTAAATTCCTATTACATATCTATAAAAACACACATCGACCCTTTTTTAACACAGATTTGCCATGCATCCTCATACGATCTCATTCATGTTAAATTCTCCTTTGGCACAATAGTAGCCCATCCATGTTAAAATACCATAGGCAGACATCTTTCCTGGATTCCTTCGAACATGAACTTTTCCATATGTACCCATATATGCACATGTAACTACTGTCAATGTATTAAACGCAACATCTGGAGTTATTAATTTTTCCCTTCATTTATAAAGTTTTAATGTATGCAAAAATAGACTTGAGTTCCAAGTACATTATAGAAAATGGACACTGTTACTTAATTTAGTTCGAAAGTATTCACATCCACACAAATAGATCAATGCATAAGGTTTTGATTCCACCAAGCAATAAGTAGATACGCATTGCTAAAAATTACACAACAAATGGACAAAGAAAAGAAACTAGTCTTTCTAAAAACTCTAATTGGAGATTAAGTAAAACATTAATTTTTAAGTTCTAAAATTACATAAGATTTGTTAGGGTAAAACAATAAAAAGTAGCAGTTATCTCCCCTTTCCAACATTTTATATACGTATTATTTTAGGAAGTAGACACATAATTTACTATAAATTAATGAAATAGCTTGTCTCAGTAATGCCTGAACTTCACCACTCCACCCTCCAACTTACGAGACTAATTTACTATAAATAGTTTATCTCAGTAGTGCCTGTAAGTGTTGTAGTAGTTTATAATTTAAGTTGGAAGGGTTAATATTGTCTTTTAAACTGTCACCATTAAGCTGGTCTCCCCATAGACCAGACTAGTTACTTAAACATAGATTCAGTACATCATATTTAAATAGGGTCTGGCAACATAGCAATGGTGTCAATAGGGGTTGGCAACATAGCAATGGTGTCAACAGGGGTTGGCAAAATATTCATAAAACGTGTAATGATTATGAATCAGGTCATTTTCTTCACAAACAAGTTACTTTACACGTTAATGAAAAGTTTTTGTAAACAAAGTTAAGAAAAGAAATCACATATTTGCGTCTAAGTGAAATGAATCACAGCTTCAATCTTAATTCGTTTTTTTCCCCCAAGAAAATATTATCTTTAAAGGAGTAACGTTTCAGTACTTAGTTTGCATGTACATGTAAATGATTTTTTTTTTGGGGGGGGGAAGAAGCTCATCAAATGTACTTTGTCATAGAAAGCGTAATATTCAATGATATTAGTAACTATGTTTTCAAAAAGTTTAGATTGATGTGTAAAGTCATTAGACCTAGTTTCTTGACGATAATCCTTCAGGTTTGACATATTCGACAACAGTAGTCATTATCCATATGGCTGCACGGAAGACGAAACTCCTCGAGTAAATCTGGTCTTGATTGTTTCAAAATGTCTTTTTATACCGAGTTAAGGCTATTTCGTTACATTTCTTTCCTCAAATTTACTTGCCTTCGTTGAAAGCATAATTGAAAAGTTTGAGTAATATATGTATATACGTTTAATTATGCTGCATTATAGATCTCATGTTTGAGTGTGTGTGTGTGTTTGTGTGTGTGTGTGTTTGTGCGTGCGCTCTGCAATTTTAACATAGCTTTAACAACTTTTCACTCATATCGCTTCGATGTCTGTAGTGTGATAGTTTAAAATGATGTTTAACAATGGGGCTTTATGCCGCAGACATGCAGCATGATACCCCATCCAGTCACATTATCCTGACACCATGCCGAGTAATCCTAACACTCACCTCTTAATACAGATTACCAAGCGAAGTAGCTGCTAGTACTATTTTTATGAATCTTTGGTGTGACAGCCGTGGTTTGAACCCGCGACCACCCGCATCCGAGGCGGACGCTCTGACTACTAGTCCACCGGAGCGGTGTCCTCATGTTTGATTAAACAAAGATTTATGCAGAGACAAATTAGATGCCAACCCATGCAGACTCGCTGCATTAATGTATCTCTTTAGCTGCAAGTAGCTGTTTACTGGCAAGCAGATTTATGGTGAAAACAATCGCATTAATACAGTGGACAATATAACTGTATTCATTATTTTACCCCCCCACACACACTCTCTCACACACACACACACACACATACACATTATTCTATCAACACTCACGTACACGCACACGCACATTTTAGAACAAACATTATTCCCCTCCAATTGTGCCCCCCCCCGCATTCAATGTCTTCTTTTACTCTCCTGTCCATGAATACGCATCATGAGACATATAGAAGAGATGAAAGCTATAGTTAAAGCAGATCTGCTGTATTTGTGGTGGTTTTATGAGATTGATGTATTAAAATAAGTAACAATAATGAGTTAAACCAGAACGTTTTGTACAATTGAAAATATTTGTTTATTTAACTTAAATACAAATTGAAAGGATTAAAAATATCTTACAGTATGGTGAACAAATTTCTAAAATCCCAGATGTTTTGTCAATTCCAATAGTTTCTAGTTATCTGAATGAGGTCCAGAAGTATTCCAAATGATAGTCAGCAACTTAATAATGCGTCCACAGTAAATAAAAAGCAATATGATATAATACTAAAATGTCATTAAATGAATTCGCAGTAATTCCGTAACGCAATTATGTATACAAGTAGTCTTTAAATGAATATTAGAGCATTGTAATTCAGACGACTGACTAAATTAAATGAATGACTCAATGCTGTCAGAATAACTTTTCCGAGACTGAAAGTGCTATTAAAAATGCCTTATTCTAAGCATTAATTCTCTTGTATAAAATACTAATACGCAATAGTGAAAATGCAATACGAGGCTTTGAATGAAGCATCGATGTATTTTGAAATCATTTTAAAGTAATCAAGGGAAACGTGGTTTACATAAGCTAATCAGTAGAGTAGGCTCGCTTGACCTTTCACTAAAACCTTCGTCCTTTTCGGATCATGTTATATTTACTTGAACTATAGTACATCTCAACCCTTGCAAAATTTCATGAATGAAACAATTGACGCATTATATAATGTGCAGACTACGTTCATTGATAGTAGCATTAACAACGCCATTAAGTAAATGACCATTGAAACATTGTTATGAAAATAATACACATAATATCGTTATGCATAAATTTGAAAGTATTGTTAATGTTTTCTTTATTTTCACCACTCAGCAAATATTTCTTATCTGTTCTCACTAGATATGTACGAGAATGGTTGGGCTGCATGATAGCTGCTAACATAGTTATTTTGGATACCCAGTCTGCCAAATATCACGTGCCTGCCAACCACAAGGATGGTCTCATGAATCACACAGCATTATCATCCGGTCTGATTCATTGGGCGCGAAGATTTGACATGACGAAGGAGGTTTTTTCAGCAGGTGGACCGCAAGGTAAGAGATTTCATCGCCAAAATAGGCTAGAGACAATGAAACGTGATATTTCAGTCAAATATGCAAATTTATGAAGATTTGTAAAATTAATTAGGAATTAATGTCCTTGCACAAACGAGCGACGTTTCTAGCAAAATATTTTATGAATAAAAAGATAGCTTTGCATTGCACAATATATTGTACAAGTTCTTATCATTTAATATCGACCCTATAGCAGTCACCAATCTGCCTCAAAGAAAGTGCGAAGCCATGCCATAAAAGCAGAGAGATATTTCAGGTTATGCATGAGACGGATCAAATATGTAGATGGCAATGTGAGTTGTCAAATCAAATCCGACATTTATCTTTCTTACCTATCAGAGTTCCTAAATCCTTGAAAGGAATTATTCATTTAGAAACGGTCGTATCAATATATGTGATTCATCAGGTGAATAATTCTATCAGATGTACATATTTTTTTGTGTTAACTGTCAAAAAGACTAAAGCGCGTGTATTCTCTGAGTGTTGTGATATTATCATTGTGTTAAGCATTGCTTGTTCCCAGTAAATTTCTAATCGTCGTTACTTCTCGTGGCGTATGCGTCTGTTAACTTTGATGGAAAGTGTTCACACCAGGGACAGTATTACATATCATTAGTTCGTACTGAAATGCCACTGTTCCAGAATCACTGATTCTGTCATCGAGCTCAGTTTTATTTTACAAACTGAGTTGAGATAAGACCCTCACACCCATTTTGAATAAAATGCGTGACTGTAACTACTGGTACATTTACTTTCACCATTACCCAAGAAGACTAAAACTATTTTCTCCAAATTGCACAGTTGCAAAGAAGGATATTGTATGTACTGTCACAGTACATTATAACGGATACTGTATGTACTGTCACAGATCATAATAAAGGATACTGTATGACTGTCACAGTACATCATAAAGGATACTGTATGTACTGTCACAGTACATCACTAAGGATACTGTATGTGCTGTCACAGTACATCATAAAGGATACTGTATGTACTGTCACAGTACATCATAAAGGATAGAGATGACATTTATTTGGCTTATTTTTAACATGTAAAGTTTGGGAGCAATTGTGTTTGCAAGCAGATTAGGTGAAGTTGCCACGACGGTGATAGAAAACAACCGCTATTATTTAAAGCGTTAATAAATAATCTTTTAAGCAAAAACAGTGAAATATTTTTCAAGCACGAAGTTGTTACTATATACAAATTAACACATATTTACTTGTTTCTGCAAAGTATGACTTTGGCCAACCGAATTTGTGGCATGATCCGGCGACTATCGTGCGTCGATTGTCTGTCAAGAATAGCTTTTTCAACCTATTGTTAAAAACCAATAAACCAGTTTCAAACAAACGTACATCCGGGTAGGAATACAAATGAGAACAATCTACCATAAAATATGGCAGACGTTGTCACTAATATTAATTTTTAAAAAAATCTTTAAATGACTCCATCTCTACAACCGCTCAACAAAATTTGACCCGATTTTACAGAAAGGATTTTGACAAAAGCATTTCACATTTGGACAAATAATGCGGATTCATAATAAGACCCACAGTCACAAAAAAGAGAACAATGATAGAAGAAAATTTTACCAAATGTGACAGAAAGCGTCACGGCATTGATGACTTTCTAAGAGAGAAATGAAGATGTACCATCAAGCATTCAAGCATTGGTAATGGTGCCCAAAATCGAGAATTCTTGAAAACTGTTTTGTTTATAACACATGTAATCAATGATATTACAATAAATTTGTGCAAAAAGCTTTCCACCTTGTGAGATTTCTTGGCAACATCTATTGCATTTGTCGATTTTATAGATACAAGTGAGCAATCTCGGCTGTCTAGTATGTATATATAAATACCAATTTCGTGCTTCCCACTAATCCTATTTCACATCACTTTATGCATTTTATTGACAGGGGATGTAACATGATTTTCAATTAGCTGTGTATGTTTTTGCATCCTAGGGTTTCCATTTGCAATAGATCCGCGTCTGATAGATTGGTTGGATTCCTTGCGAGAGCAAAGCAAGGATCGTGTCATTGCAACTGATATTCTTCCAGTTCTCGAGGAACTGGGAATGAAGCAAAATCTTGGTAAGTTTTATTGGTCATGTTTATAAACGCAGATGGCGGTTGTTTCTTTGTTGAATGCACAGTTGGGATGTATCTCAGTCATATAAATTGTGACACGATCAGCGAGACTAGATTTTTCGAATGTTTGTTTCTTCTTTGTTTTATATGTTGATTTTAATTCATAGGCATCCCATGCCAACATTTTAAAACTTTCTTTGTGGTGTTTTAAGATTCTGCAGATACAAATTAATTTTTCATCATGCTTTTTGACAAAAATACATTAATATTGTTGACTTTTGGACATACGTTTTGTCCTTATAGATTGCATATAGATACTTGTACAAGCTACCAGTAATATGTCCCTCTGCTGGAGATGTTTGATCCTTCCTAGTCACATTTAAGGATTCATTTTTTTTTTGATCGATGTTCCATGTGTTGTACCGTTGTGTCATACGAAACGTTCGATAAAATTGTTTGACAGATCCTGTCGCCTTTACCAAACAATTGTGTTAGAGAAGAAGCTTCATCTTCTTGTGCTGTAAGGTAGAATTTACTTTTCTTTAGTGTCGTTTTATGGTACAATTGTCGATGCTTCAACACCTGTTTCTTAATATGCCATAATTTCTACTCAAGTATATGACAAACTTGCATACAATGTTCTTCATGAATTTTGAGGCAACGTTGAATGCTTTTATAGTTAAATGTCCTTTAAGACTGTACTTTGACTTAAAAATTACTTTGAGATAACCATTACTTAAGATCGTACATCTTATTTTATAACCAGTTATGTTAGTGTATAATCATTATTTCTTTTTGTATAACCCTTATTTCATATTGTCGCAAATTATGCAGATTATATTTTCATTCATTTATATTTATTTCATCAAATAGAATCTGGAAAATGTCAATTATATCATTGCAGAGTCTGGCATGAAAGTCGTAGATATTGGTTGTGGATCAGCCAACTTATCTTGTGCTATTGCAAAACTTTATCCGAATTCCTCCTTTATTGGTCTGGAGTATGCAGATTCCGTGGTAGAGAGAGCAAGAGAGAACGTCCGCCAGAAAGGGGTCACTAACATGACAATAGAACAAGGAGACGCTCTGAATCTTCCTGATTCCTGGACAGAGCAGTTTGATTGGGTGTTTGTTTATGAAGTCATACACGATCTTCCAGACCCAAGGAAGGCCTTTTCAGAAATAAGACGAATCATGAAAGATGATGGGAAATGTTGGATATTTGAAGTTAATGTGCACAGTACACACGCGGTCAATGTCGGGAACAAAGGTGCCGCCATGTTATACGCGGCAAGCATGTTTGTTTGCCTGCCATCGAGCATGTGCCACCCACCCTCTGTTGGATATGGTACTTGCTGGGGTATTGAAGAATGCGAGAAGACACTGACAGAATCAGGTTTGAAAGTTATAATGAAGAAATCAGCCACTGATGGGGCCGAATATTTGTTTGTCTGTGTTAAATAGGTTGCCTTACACAAACCGTCTGTCTCCAAAAATTTAACAGACATTTTTATTTGAAACGATATAATAGGGATTTTTCAGCAGGAAAAGCCCAATTTTTGTATCATAGGAAGACGATACAGTGCATGGAAATATAATGATATATGTTCTACGTACAGTGTTTACCTTAAGACGATTGAGAATGGATCAAGCTTATCATAACTTGATAGGTGGAAGGGAAAGTTCATTCATATGGAATCCGATGTTAAAAATACTAGCTTGTCTGATCATCTTAATTACGCTTAAATGTCTTTGACTTTCAGTCATTGAAAATAAAAACAAATCCACCAATATCGATGTTTCATGAGTTCATGTACTTATGACTGGAATATTTCGGACTCTGGTGGACTTGTGTGTAATAACGACTCTTCCTTGAATATAAACATTATGCCATGATATTGTGAACACATCGTATCTTTATATTAATCAACTATTTGATGTCACTAACTTTACGCGCTTATACTTGCGAATATGAAACACTTAGCTTAATTGCATGAATTATATATTGTCATGTACCAAATAAGTATATTTCATGTTTATGGTTAATTAAATTTTGTTTGAACACAAGGCAAACTGACACAACGAGAACAGAGGGTAGTTGTGTCATGATTTCTCTCTGATGTAATGAAATGTATCATTGCAAAATCATTGCAATGGTGACAGTTTTGACATACTTACATTCGCTCACCTGGACGTAGGGTGAACTGAGGTTTTGAAATGGTCCTTCATCCTTCACTCGTTATCCAGTCTGAGTAAAATCTGATATCAATTGTTCTAGGTGAAGATATGATAGCGTACGCTTAGGGATCATGTTTTTGGGACCAATGTTATTTATCATAATGGCTAAATTTATCAGCCAATCAGATAAAGTCATATATCTGCGCGTTTCGAAGACTGAGCAGTGTGACAGTACAGTGCCGGTGTATGACAAACGATTTGATTTTCATTCAGGTTTCTGAAAGCTGTATCTCCATTCGCTAATTCACAGGTCACCAGAACATGACCTTAGGCGTTCGCTTTCAGATCTTCACATACGACGGCGCAGAGCTGAATTTAATGAGTTGTCAATTGTCTGTTTGTTTCATCCGTGTGCAGTTTGTAACTTCTTTCCAAATATACCTCAACAGATTTTACCAAATTGTTACACAAATCATCATGTAAGCGCTTTTAAATTCGTTCAGATAGTGCCCATTATCTATCACATTTGGCCACCGTTATTAAAAACACAACATACTAGAAAAACCATTAAACGATTTTTCAAAATGTGCCGAACATAACATGGCATAATGTGAAAGAAATTATTTCTTTCATTGATGGATTAAAATCTTAAATCAATGATGCCAATATAACGTCAAATAATGCGACCATTCCAAGAAGCACGGGTACCCCATCCACCCACCTCCCAACAAGAATCCTGACATGATCTTTACATCTATACGATTAACATTGATTCAGAGGCCCCGAGTGGCCGAGTGGTTTAAAGCGCTGTCCGTTACGGATCACTGCCAGTTCACCTCTGCGTGGGTTAAAGTGAAGGATTCGGCGACTGTGGATATGTGAAAAAGCTTGCCAGTAGCTTTTCTTGGTTCGGTGGTTCTTTCGGCTATTTCCCGGTTTCTTTCTCCACCATTAATACTGGCCGCCATTTATAGCCTATCGTGTGATGAAAAATGGCGTTAAGTCCAACAAAAATAAGAGCAAGATTGATCCAGATTCAAATATGGTCACCATAATTAAAAGTAAAAGAAATACAACAACAGAAATCATTCAACATAATTTGACCAAATTAGATTAAAAACATTATGGCATGAGCATCTTTCAGTATAATTTGAATGATGCCGATCAGTTATCAATTATAACTTCTGTTACGAATATAAAAAAACACCTTCACAAATGTTTTTTTTTTTTTTTTTTTACAAGAAACGCTGTAAAGAATTTGATTGCATTTGATAGAAAGCATGCTGACATAGATGGTGTACAGAATTTGTTGAAACGGTATCGGTCTGCCATAAAAGAATGACCAATATCACTTTAAATAAATGTTGAAAAACAAAATAAAACATAAACCAACATAAACTTTAAATTACTTCAAGAAATCTGTAAAAGAAAATATCCACTAAAAGAAGTTTTCAAAATTTGACTGAAAGTACCCCTTTATCAACATTTTCAAGTTTCACGCCAATGATGCTGTTCCACACAGCAGAATTTGAACAAATTTAACAAATCCTCATGGCATGAAAGGGTTGTTGTTTTACAAAGTATGACAATTTGCTATCAAATATGTTGTTAAACGAAAAATACCAAATTACTAATTTTGTCAAAAACCGCTTCTAGGGACTTGATTAAATTAGTGTGTACTAGTTAAGAGCCTTTCATATTTATAAAAATTACGTCGGTCCACAATCAGCAATGGTGGCCATGACTAAACAGATGAAATCATATACACAACTTGATGTAATTCCATCCAGACAGTATAGGTATTTGACAAATGATATGCAAACATGAAATACAACTGAAGATGTAAAACATGGAGAATTTTTAAAGCAGTTTATTTTCATCACATATGCAACAAACAGCACTGTATGAAAATTTCTGCATAAATCTTCATACTGTTTGAGATTTGAGTGCCAACTATAACTGAGTTTCGCTATTAGGGAGAAGTTAGACAGCTGAGCGTTCTGAGACCCACTTGAAATTATAATATTATGTTGAAAAAATGCATGTCACGCCCACATACCCACGCATACCCCATATATATATATATATATATATATATATATATATAGATATATATGTATATATATATATATATATATATATATATATATATATATATATATATGTATTTATATATATGGTTTGGTGACATTTAATTCCACGACAATTAATCCCGCGACAGTTAATGCCTGACACTTAATCCCGCGACAGATAGTCCCGCTGACACATTATATGCTCACAGATAGGCTAAGATCAATAACAATTAACACGAGCAGTAATCCATCAAATAAGTAATAAGCTTAAACATTATATGCTCACAGATAAACCCTCCCGTGGACATGTAAAATAAGAAAAATAAAATAAATATATTTAACACAATTTAATAAAAGGTAATCAGAAGTACGAAATTTAAATGTAAAGTGAAATAGAGAACTAAAAGTTAAATCTGGTTTTCTGGTGAAGTTTGCAACGCCAATGAATTGTCCCATTTGTACACTCCCTATGCTTGACAAATTCATATTGCTTGTGTAGCAAAGACTGCTTGCCTTTCGACGTTGTACCAAAAGCGATCTTATCAGCCATAGGCTATATTTTTTGTAGACTCTACACTGATATTACTAATAATATTAATATTATTATTCAATTAATACTATTCCAAGTGAGTTAGCCAAGAAACTCTCTGACTTATATAGTGGGAATTATGGTGGTTTTCCTAATTTCTTAATTTCAGACAATTCGGTCCGTGTTAGTTCTCGAAAGACCAAAATTATTCATGCCATCGTACTATTGTATAAGCTTATTATTTATTTGATGGATTACTGTTGGTGTTAATTGTTTGTGATCTTAGCCTATCGGTGAGCATATAATGTGTCCGCGGGACTATCTGTCGCGGGATTAAGGGTCAGGCATTAACTGTCACGGGATTAATTGTCGTGGGATTAAATGTCCGTACACCATAAATATATATATATATATATATATATATATATATATATATATATATATATATATATATATATATATATATATATATATATATATATATATATATATATATATATATATAATACAAATCATTTGGCAAATAACAACACCTTCAAGCAATGGATCACGTGTGTCAGGGATTGATTGAAATAGATGCAAAAAAACTGGCGATGAACAGTGCAAAACTAGTATCTAACTAGCTTGAGCGCTTTGACTCTTAATGCGTCTTTTTCAAAGGCATATACAAAACAGACAAAACAAATAAACTTAAAAAACGTTGTGTTTGTAAAACTACATGGCTGTTTCTTCACGACTTAAACTATAGATGCATTATGTCTCACCCAGGCTATATAGACTTGTTGGGGATGCTGAGAAATATTTGTCTTTACCGAGAAATCTATGAGTCATAGCGACATCTATTGCTTTGTGTACTTTTATTTATCGCAAATTATATCCCGGATATTTGAATCTATTCAAGATATTTTATCTTATAAAAGTAATTAAAGGCTATATACCACATCCGTGAAAAACACATGGCTTTAAAAGTGTTGATATAGAGCCATTTGATATTCCAATTCTATTGGCATATCATATTGTGATTCGATAAAAACTATTATTAATCCCCGTTTTCTACATGAATATAATATGGTACACATCCTTTTTGTGTTTCTTCCCCCTTTCCTCTCATGCAATAATGGCCAAAATATTCAGAAATGTGTAGTGAGAGAAAAAATAATTTTGGCTGGATAAAAACCTAGAATGAACGAAATTATTTCTTCTTCCATTTCTCTAACATAATTACATCAAAATAAAAACTGTGTGATAAACATAATCAGAAATGGGTAATAATGTAATACTAAATTTACGAACCGCATAGGGTAATGTAATGCTTTTGCGAGCCTTGGCGAGACAATTCATGATATTTTTCAACTCGTCCCATAGATTCAATATCAAATCATTATCTAATCCAAATCTCCCTTATGTATGTATGTATGTATGTATGTATGTATGTATGTATGTATGTATGTATGTATGTATGTATGTATGTATGTATGTATGTATGTATGTATGTATGTGTGTGTGTGTGTGTGTGTGTGTGTGTGTGTGTGTGTGTGTGTGTGTGTGTGTGTGTGTGTGTATGTATGTATGTATGTATGTATGTATGTATGTATGTATGTATGTATGTATGTATGTATGTATGTATGTATGTATGTATGTATGTTAGGGAATGAATATGTCTGTTGATCATGGGGATATTCTCAGTATGTTAGGGATTGAATGTGTTTATTGATCTTGGGTATAGTCTCAGTATGTTAGGGAATGAATGTGTCTATTGATCATGGGGATAGTCTCAGTATGTTAGGGAATGAAAGTCTCAATCTTTTGCTTCAAGAACTATATAGGCTGTGGTAGGCTGAGTGGGGTAGATTACAAAAAGGGGTAGGAGCTGCCTATTATTAATATTGCTGGTCCTAGTGTGTATGTATTACATATTGTTTCGACATCTTACTGCCATAACGAATGGTGTTCCGTGGTTTTGTTTTCCAGGTATTATTCGATGCATATACTGTGTTATCTACTATGCTTGTTTAATATGTTTCATCACTCCTGATATTGCCATTGAATGCTTTGATATATCTACACCAGTGATTTTTATTAAATGTTCTCATGTTACTTTTTGGTTAATAAAAGTATAACTCATTTTTATTCCAGACCATTGTAATAATCATGGCTGTAGTAGTTAACTAGATAACTGTTGATGGTCTGAAATTTAAGGGTAACTGGTTCCAAAACTAGGGAAAATGTGACCTCGTTTACTACCTTTGACAGTTCAGGAGTTTTGCATCTATGTCTTTCTGACAATTGTGGCACACAAGTTTAAACTTTTTATGATCCTGATACGTGCTGCTTATTACTGCATTACGTAGATGTAACAAAATAATTTAAGTTGGAATGTATGCCTGGAACTATCTCTTTGTCAGCAATTGTAAGCTAAAAGTTGAAATAGATTTTCTAAACCTGAAACTTTGATTATGCTGTGAATATTAACAGTTCACACCTTGTATAAATGGTGCTTTTGACATTGATTAAGTGGAACTGTTACTGTATTGTGAGTACCTGGTTAATGAATTTACTGATTATTTTATCTCTGTAATAAGCTTAGGTTGAAAAACCCAATTAGAGGTAAAGCAGCGATTAGCAAACTTGCCGCATCAGCAAAAGTTTTGACGTGATGTTGCTGCAGCGTGGTTAGCACGACAGGAAATATGGCAAATCTTTCTAAATCCACCTAAAAAAAATTCAACACGCACATTTTGATGTCAGTGTTTCTAATGAAGTTCATCAAGCGAATATTTTGTTTTTACCACACGATACCATCAAAATTGGAAGACGTCAACACACATACAGATATGCGTTATTGTCGTTGACGTTGCGAGTAGATATAAAAAAGAGGAGCCGATATCAACAAAAACAGCATCTAAAGTTGCTTCTACGTTTGAACGAATTTCACAGCGAGGTGGTCTACGATGGCCAAAATTATTACAGGTTGATCCTGGCACAATATTTACTGGTACAGTATCATCGTTAATGAACGAGCACAACGTAAAAATTAGACGAGGACACATGGAAATTCATTGTGATCGAACACTTGCTGAGTAGTTATTCGTGTATCAATATGCAAAGGAAATGTCTGCTGACTTTAAGACAAAAGATAGATCTCGTGAATGGGTTGCGAGGTTACCAAGTGTGATAGCTGCGCTGAATAAAGAAATTACTCATGCAACTTCTATGAAACCGTCTGATGCGATCTCAAAAAAATATATACCGATAAAACGTGAATCTTTTTCTTAACCACTAAGCAATGTTATAGTTAGATATTTATATGATTCTGGCGAACTCGAAGGAGGCAGAAAAAGAGCAATTGATCCCATTTGGAGTGTGGCCACACACAAAATATCCAGCGTGGTTAGATACACTGGAAGACCCGCAATCTACAGATTAGATTCTACAGCCCCTCACCGTGGATTTGTACTCGAACAATTACAAATAATTCCTGCGAATACGCAATTACCACGAAGCACACTTTTATAAACTTGCAGCCCACCGACGTCTGTTACACTCCAAACAGGTCAGCATCACATTTTCACGTGTGTGACCTAGACTACTATTAATTCTATCAACGGTAAATTGTCTTGGGTTATTGCTCGAACACTGTCACAACATTACTGCGGTTCAACTTGCGCAATGATTATTTTGTCGTTGTTTTAACATCATAATAAATTCCTCATCTTTATTAAAGTGGCGATTATTTTATCACACGGCTAAAAACTGACTAATTTTTTATTGACATCGATTTTGTTAGTGATTTCCACAGTTATTACGCAATCTATGATAATCCGCTTCAGTTCAGATATTCTTCTAACTCAAGACACTGCGAGATAAACTAAATTTGACCACTCAATACGATCATCGACAATCCAAATGATAGTATCTGCGATAGATAATCTCCACGACGAGTAAATCGTTATAGCGTATCCTAACGCCCATGGCGATTTATTCATGTTTAACACGCTCTCAACAACATCAACAGGGACTAAAACAATATCATTTAACACAATATTTTGTATTCGGACACCTTTAGTGTCTCCACCAGGAATCTTAACATAAACATTTTGTTGTCTAGTATCTGCTGGGCGATAACAGCGGCACAGAATAATGCTGGGAATATTTCCTTATGTAAAGTAAATAATTTCTTTTGTAGTTCGTCACGAACTATTTTTCTACTCGCAACTATCAAATCAACAGTTTCCATAAGGTCCAAAAAATATTCATGGACGTTTCAGGAATTGCCTCACGCATTACTTCACTCTGTATCTTATCAGGCTGTAGTCGTATTAATCTTTTAAACTCTTTCAGCGACTCAATAATAGCTCTATGGTCACCAGATATTTCTTCGTAATAATCTAAAACTGTTTTCAATCATTCATGTGGAGACGATCCAGTAAATGGTGGCGGTTGATCATGATCACCACACATAATCACAGCAGTTGTTTTAGTAACAGCCAATCAATAAATATTTTAGTACCATACATATCTCGTCCCATACAATATACTTGGATATATATTTTTCACCCATTGGCTCAGGAGTTCATGCTCTCCGCACCACCTAAAGAAACCATGATATGCGCATGATTTTAATCCTGGTTGCTTTATTCCCCTAGTGAGGTTGTGCGTTGGTGTTAAAATTATCATATCTAAACTCATGATTAAGTTAATCGCGCGTGTTGTTTTATCTGAACCTCCACACCCATTAAGATAAACCGTCTTATTTCTAGCCGCAGGATCATGCATGGATGGTGGAGAAGATTTTGATATTTGATTATTTTTGTAGTATGTTTTCACAATTTCAACATCGGCAGATTCACAATAACTAAGTATATCTTCATGTTTTATCCCCCAAGTTCCTCAGTCATCAAATACCGAGTAGCGGTTTTAATAAATATTTATATTTTTGTGTATATAAAATGAATCCGTAGCGACTCTGACAGCGTAACGAGGAAATCTGTTTATCATCGTTAATAGATTCATTGAAACGTATGCTAGCATCGAAGATCTTAAATGAGTATTTTGTGGTGACTCGCCATCAGTATAGCTCACAATGGTATCTAATTTTGTTTCATATGATAAATAAGCATTTCATCGGCTTATAAATGTGTTTTTCTCCATAGTGTCAGCGATTATAAAATCGAGTTTAGCATCGTACATAATCAATCTCGTACACGCTCATTTATGATCATGTGATTCTCATTGTCTAAATTTACCGATTATTTTTCTACCAAAGATTCTTTGCAAATATCTCATCGTGCTCGTACCTGTATTTACTTATTTCATTATTATGATCTTCGTCAAGATCAGGAAATTCTTTCCTGGCATCATCGATGTCAAACCTAATAAGTAATAAGTAATACCTTTACTTATATCCTCATTCGTTAAAGCTAGATAATGCATCGAGAAACTAAATTTATGTAGTCTGTCAAGATCAAATCAACCAGCGACAGGCTAAATTGCGGACAAGTCCTGCATATTATAATATAGGCAAATATGTAAATAAATTAGAGTTTTAATCATTATATATGATCCAACCAAATCACTGCCTGCTTGCTTAAAAGTGGTTACACGTATATGTGTAATAAAAATTGCGTAAAAGAGTTCTGTTGTTTTCACATGCAATGCGTTAGAAAAGGGAGTCTAGGACCAAAACCATGTATACGGTGTGGTGTTTGAGTGCGAAGAAAGACTCACCTGTATGCACAATATGGTGGTGAAAGATACAGAGAGCTGAAACGATGTTACGATAAAACATATAACTCTGAATATATTATAAAAAGCGAAGAAGATTATCTAGCTAAATTTTTAAAACAATGATTTAAACAAATGGTATATAGTGTATAAATGGAGCAAAATGAGTTTGTGTCACATCTAATCCTCACCAATTATGAAGCGTCTCATAATGGCATCATTAGGAACTGCGGATTGAAAAAACCAGTCGGTAGTGTTACCAATGCTGATAATTTTGAATTTAATACCAAAAGAAAAAACATTTTTTATCACATAGATTTGTCATCGAGTGTTATTTTGGATTGGTCAAAGATGAGTATGTGGTGAATCATATCAGTGGCAATAAACTTGATAACTCACTTGGAAATCTACGTATTATCACACAAAGTGACAATTGTAAGCTTGGAAAAACTGGGGAAGGGTATACGATTTGCAAGACCTGTTAAAGCCGTGATTGCAGAATCTGGAGAAGAAATTATGTTCAAGTCAATTTATTCCGCTGGCAAATACTTTAACATAACACGCTCTTCAGTAAAATGTGTCGCAGATGGCATCACAAGATCTGTTATTTCATTTAAATTTGGGCAGAATATTATGTTCCAGTACTTGGTATCAGATGATCAAGTGAGACAATTAAGACAAGCATAAAACTTTTCAGTATTGCAGTTATCGCGCTTATCGCTAAATAGTACATAGTGTTATTTAGCTTGTAATCGGAAATGATCATAAAAATCTACACAATACGAGCGAGCAAAAAACTTGAAAAAAAACAGTATTTAATCAACAAATTAAAAAACCAATGTTAAATTTCCTTTAATTTCCTGGGGTTTTGACCCAACAAAAACGAGCAAACTGAACAAAAAACTTTGTTCATGCTGCAGATACAGGCAAAGCAGTTTTATAAGTTTTGTACTCTTCAAGTATGATATATATCATAATTCTTCGAAGATGAATCACCATATTTTTGGATACCATTCCAATAATAACAATAATAAAACCTTATAATAACATTGCCATTGGTCTCATTCAATGATAACCGGCAACTTTCCCTATATATAATGGGGCAACCAGTAATACTGTATTCTTTGTTTACATAAAATCCGCGTACATGATTTCTCATAGCGCATACAGGCAATCGATATTTATTGTCTAGTGATTGCTACAAGGCCGGTTGTATAATTTTAGGTCTGTTATTGATTATTCTTAACAGAGAATTATGTTGCCTATTTGCATTTTACACATAAACTGGCCTTTAATAAATTGGCTATATTTTGTATAATAAATACACGTAATCAATGCGATATTATAATATTGAGTGCTATTTCATCACAGAAGAATTTGTGTACAAAACATATAATATTGCTGTGCATGTATCTTTGAAATTCCTTCTGCGAAAGTTATTTTAAGAACATCAGCTCTGACTAAATCTGTCTCCTTGTTAACGGCTTACGCATAGACCCGTGTTATAAAGAATTATATATTTCTATATTTTTTGGGAACTAAAAAAAATATAATTGTACAGAGAAAACTTGATATTGTTAAGAAAAATGAATAATGTAGTTCTATTAGGACCACTGTGCTATTGGTAACAATAAAATAACTATTTTATCTTAAACACGTGAATGCATCCGATAGCTCAATTCAGAACATGCTGAAACTATCATCCTGGGGCTGGTGGTTCGAGATTAGCAAAATACATTGTCTGCGGAAGGGCGATTTTAAGCCAAGATTTGTTTTTTTAATGGGGGAACCCAGAGAAATCATCGAAATTCAACAAACAGAACATACTTCCCACATAGTGGGTGCTATTTTGCACTCCTAGGTGTCGCCATAGTAGGGGGTATGATGCGTTTGTTGGACGTAGACAAGATTCCGCCGCCTTAGGTGTTGTTTTGTGTATATGTTATATGTCGTTCCTTCTTGTGCTGACCAGAAATATACAGCGGGATGTGATTTGAGATCGTGACCTTGTGACTTCACTAAAGGGGTACCCCACATAAGGGCCATTCCAAAAGACACAATCATTAGACTAAAAGTAAACCTCATTATTCTTTGGTCACAAAGACCATCAGCCTTCTGCGTTTCTAGACTTTCGGATACGGATCATCTAGGAATTCTTATAAGTCACGAAATGGTCACAAAATAAGACCTACACCGCAGACAGCTCTCTGAGAGTTTCTAACATTTCGTCTTGTATAGTTAGAAACTTCGCCTTGGGGGTAAATGTCTAAACAAAAATTCAAAACATCATTAGGTTTATCTGATATAAATATGGAACGGTAGACCGAATGTCACCTCGCGCTGACTATTTTTTTATATTAAATATATTAAATGGATTAAAAAATGTCGACCACGACGATCCCAAACGGGAATATGTCTAAGATTTCAATGATCTCTACCAATCAACGTTTGGGGAAAAGGATTAATATATGATTTCCAGGGACTAGCTGATTTTTCCGATGATAGTTCAATTATCAACTTTTGATTTACTCGATGCTGCTGCGCGATTGCATAAAAAGAATTTCAGAGGTGTTTTTATGCGTGATCAATTACCAAAAAATTCATATTTGTCAGAAAGAAGTATTATTAATATCGATAAAAGCCCTGGTCGTTGCACTCATTGGGTTGAGTATGCAGTTAGTCAATGTGGAATGGTTTGTTTCGATGCGTACTGACTGGCACCACCAATTTTTAAAGTATGTTGCTGCCGACTCTGTCGGTGGCAATATTCCAATATGGTATTCAACGCTACCAACAAAAACATGAACGGATTCACAAATATGTGGCCGTGGAGCAGTAACATTACTTGATACTGTCTGAGTATCAGCGAGACCGTCTCACAAAATTGTACAAAAATATACATTAAACAGACATTGGTAAATATAATGGTTGATATTAACGGACGACCTTCAGCTAGTGCTCGTGGTCGTACTGGCAAAAAAGATCGACTTATCAAATTACGCCACCAAAGACGATCTTGTTGATATGATGAATTTATCTGGATTTAATTAAGATAAAGTTATTTTTCAGGATGAATTAGGTGTTTCAAAGACAAGTAACATCAAGTGGTTCGATATAATTTGTAGAGTTTTTGATGCTACCATGGATATTATTCCAGTATTCACTGACGGTGGTAGAATCAGAGACTCAAATGTATCAAAGGCAACTATCAGAGATTAAATTTAAAAAAAATGTCGCTGATCGTTTCAAGTCCACCGGTCATATAATGACAGGTTAACTTAACATGAATGGTAACAAGAGCGTTCCTTTAATAGAACCAGCAGGTGATGAAGATGCTGCAACAAAGAAATATATGCATGATATGACAACTTCATTACCGACGATCAATAATGGAATGAACACACTAAAACCGAATTTACTAATGAAGCAAACTTGCTTTTGAAATTTGTTAGAAAGATAAACAAAACCTTTAACGAATTCTTTGGAACTCCATCAACAGTTGCCATGAAACTTACTGAAACTTAATACGAGACTTAATGATAATATCAGTGGAATTGCTGTTATCATTCAAAAAAGGTGTCTGAATATAGTTCCTCACGCAACAGCAAAGTCATCAATTAGCAATATCGTGTACTCGGTATTATCAAAATCATCAACGAGGACACCAAGCGATAATACTATGGAACATACCGCGGAGGTCACTAGCGTGTATACGTTGTTCGTGTTCATAATATTTGCTACATTTTCATGGCATTATCTAACCGATAGTTCTTCTGAGACTGTATCTGTGTGTTAGATAAAGATAACAAGGAAACGTTAATGTTGGTATCAGATAAAAATAACCTTGACATCTTACTGGTGGTGTAAAGAATTTGTAGCTGAAGCACCTCCCGTTGCCCTTTAGACAACGACAACAACTAAAGTATAATGATAGACGTTAACAAATACAGATATGATCAAGTAATAAAATGACAGAATAAATTAAAAAACCATCATTGATAATTATACAGATGAAACAAAGAAATATCGTAAACTTACAGTCATAATTGATATCGCCGTTTCTTCTGTTTCTATGCTAATTGCTAATTTCTGGAACTGGCGTAGTATTAGACGTTGATGGCACCAATCGTTGCAACAATCATTGCTTGATCGTCAACATCGATCGCTGGAATATTTTAAATAATCGCGAGAAAGATAAATACGTGCACAAATGAGAAATTGAACGAGTACACGATGAAATAACATACTGCAACGACAACATCCTCGAAATGGTCATAGTTGATCTTTTCGTCACTCATCGATGTAATAATATCTGACGAAGAATTCAGTATGGAAATAAAGATATACAATGCAGTATTCGACGACGGTGATTTAAAATGATTATAGTATAATAATGACATTGTTCGATTAGCGATCGCTGTAATTATTACAACAGACCGTCATTAATACTGTTCCGGTAAGAACCGCAATGATATCAGCGAGTTCAACAAATCCTAATTCAGTATTAATTTTTCGAATGTAGTTCCAGCTTCTGAGATAGCATTATCGCAATTACGGGTTGGGCAAGCATTAGGTCTTAACCATTCAGTGGGCTTTAACCGAATAATTCATTAGTATTTGCAAACAGAACAGATGATTAAGATCCAGATACAATAGAGCAATTTATTAATATTGTTTTTTTTTTTAAATTTCAGAATTGTATTATCCATGTAAAAGGTTGACCATTGGGTCTGGGATCCATACCAAGGTCACCTTACAATCAAAATTTCTTGCTTCCAGATAAACTAGGGATATTAAATATAATCTATATTACAAGAAAGAAAAAATGAAAGAACACAAACATGCACACACTCATGCACACATGCATATGGCACAATGTAGGTTACATAAGCTTTAGAAAAAAGTGTTTTGTTCCTGTTTACCATCCAATCAGATACAAGTTACCTATTGATCTATTGAGGTCCATATCTTAAGAAATTGGTCCTCTATTTTATTTATCTTAGCAGCATATTTTTCAACGTTCTTATATATTACAACTCTCTGCTTAAAAGCATAAATGGAAGGATTTTGCATATTGAATCTGCAAGTATAAATGTAATATTTTCCAAAAATAAGCAAGAAATTACACAAACAGTACAGTTGTTCACTTCCTAAAAGTATTTAATCTTTTTACAAATGTACAATATTTGGGAAAGATGGTGCGAAATGATCAATAAAACTGTACCAGAACTGTGAAGTAATATTGCAATCATAGAAGAGATGTTCAATACTTTCATTCTCTCTCTTGCAAAACGTACATTTGTTGTCTTCCAATATGTTTATTCTTTTCAAAAATCATTAGTAGCGATGATTCTGTGAATTAATCTAAAGTTAAAAGAGATCAATTTGGTATCCTGGGTACAAAATTTCGCCCTGCTATAAATCTCAGACCACTCCACTGTAGTTGCATACAAGATTCTTGCTGTGCAGTATGTTGCCTTTTAGCCTTTTTTAAAAGATCTTTGTAAACAAACTTGATTGAATTATATTTTTTACAGATCCATTATTTTATCCTCCTGCCTTTCAAAATTATTATGTACTAAATATTTTTTTAATGGCTACTTTTCATGCCTTTGGAATTTTGGATATTAAGGAGAAGTATTTCAAGAAGTTACCGCTTCTAGTTTTGTGTTTTATCATTTCAAAAGGTGATAAATTGCCATGATCATCTACTAGATCATTCAAAATTTCAAAACCGGCTTCTGTCCAGGATTTGTATTGATAGAACATTCTAGGGGGGGATAAAGTTAAAAATGCTCATGGACAAGAACTCATTTGCACTTTGCGGTTTCTCTTTCCAATAAGATACTGTCAAAATGACATATTTCCAAAAACTGTTTTTAATAAGCTTACTAAATTCTTCTAATTTCCTTCTCCCTACGTTCCAAATATCCTTTTCATTTCTGAGTATAATTGTATTGACTAAGTTCTGCCAAGCTCCATTTTCATTTTCCAAAAATCTTTTTACCCATCTTATCTTAATATACGTAATAAATGAGAATATATGTATCATATCGAGTCTTCCCTCGTTCTCTGGTGCTATTAATATATCGCGTTTAATTCTCTCTACCTTTCCACCACATACATATTTAAATAATGTACGATTTAGTTCTGCTGCAACTTTGGCTGATGGATTTGGAAGTGCTGAGAAAAGGTTTATAAACATGGGCAAAACAAGAGTTCTTACAACAATTACCTTACCAACAACTGACAGGTGTCTTTGACTCCAGCTTGCCAATATTTGTTAGTTTCTTCATATAATTAATTTCCACCATTTGTTGTAGATCTGGCGAAAAATCTATACCAAGGAGTGTAAAGTTTGAGGAGGACCAAATTAGGCCCATATGGGAACATATTCTTTCATTAGAAAATTTCTTGTTTCCAATTCAAATGGCTTTTGTTTTTGTTATGTTCATTTAAGTCCAGACAAGAGAAAAATCTTTGCAAGATATTCATATCTGCTTTAAGAGAAAGTTAAGATCCATCAAGAAGAATAAAAGCGTCGTCGGCATACTGACTCAATTTATATTCATTGACATCAAAGATCATTACCCGTACATCCACATTTTGCTTTGAAGTTGTAGCTACAATCTCAACCCCAATAATAAACAAGTAAGGTGCAAGGGGATCTCTTTGACGACATCTTCTCTCTAGTCTATAAAAAGATGACATATGCCCATTATTTATAAAAACAACTTTTAGATTCATTACAAAACAGCCTAAACCACTTACAAATAGAATCACCGAAATTGAAAGATTGCAAAGCTTCTTCTACAAAGGAATTTATTAATATTGTGTTAACGTCAGATGTATCTACTGGCAGTTAGTTATCATATGTAATAACTTCTTTAAGAATAGGATATGTGTCATATTCAAATCGTATCAGTTGTTCCATACTTGTTGGTAAGACACGAACTTATAATGTTTTACTGTTATTCTAGCCATTAAAGTATTATAATTTGGTGTCAGCTTCTTCAATTGGTCTAACTAGTCTGCTTTGTCAAAGTTCCAGTGGATTATTTATTAGCCTATCTATGTCAGCTTATCTTGGAGCAGGATTAGATATATTTGCTACAAGTGACTCTGCTATTCTTCCTTTTTCTTCTTCAGATCATTCAATGTTTTTTCCAGCAGCCTCTTCTTGGTTATTGATTACTTATAGTAAAACTCTCTCTTGTATTTTTTAACTTCTGATAATGGTTTAGTTTCAGGTTGTTTTCCAAGCAAAACTTCAGTAACTGGTTTGAGAGCAGTGGCTGTTGTTTCAGCTGCAGTCTTTTGACCACGTCGTGCTTGTTTCATTAGCTGCTTAACGTTTGCTTAGATTGAGCACGTCTTTTTATATAGATTTTCTAGATTTTATATGTTCTGTACTTTTCTCGTTGCTCATTTCTGTAAAAAATACAGTTGATATTTTTTAATAAAACAGTAAAACATTTTATTCGTATCATTTGTTAATATATCCAACAAAAAGTCATATTTATTTGCCAACGCTTTACGATACTATTAAATAAATTTATCTTTTGTTACATCACATTTTTCATTCGCGAAATTTCTAACGTCAACATTGTGCAGACCTGTAAATAATATAAAACAACCAGTATTGCGCCTAATATATCTGTCAACGTTATAAAACCTTGCACAATAATAATATAATTACTTTTCTTATTACGTGATAATGTAAAATATGCTCTGATTGTATTCGTTTTCTCGTTGTTTGGCTGAACATCATCAAAAACAACTATTTATTTTGTTCAGGACGAATCAAGTTGATTAACTGAAAGACGTTCTTCTTGTTGTCTGATAATAATAAAATCTTCGCCAGCCTCAAGATCATCATGATGTTTGTCATTATAATTGTTAAGTAGTTCGCACCTATCCTGCAGTGGATTAAT
The DNA here is from genome assembly GCA_016746295.1 of Potamilus streckersoni. Taxonomy (NCBI): domain Eukaryota; kingdom Metazoa; phylum Mollusca; class Bivalvia; order Unionida; family Unionidae; genus Potamilus; species Potamilus streckersoni. Next base: position 28,943 of record JAEAOA010002311.1, on the reverse strand, counting down.
TTTGTAAATATAAATGCTATCATAGAAAAAATTATCTCCAAGAAGTAAATTTGTAAGCAAGTTCTTCCAAAAAAAAGATAATTGCAATCTGGAAGTTTATTGTTATGTTCATGTTTCGACAAACGTTCTCTATCAAAGTTTAATATCAACGATTTTGGCATTTTTGTTGCACAATTGTATGGGATATAAAAAAAATTGTGAAACGATAAATAAATAGCGAGCATTTATACAAAATTTGGAACATTATTAAAAGACTTATTGGCTAAAGCTTAGCAAGATGACTTATCTAAATATGCAGTTCTTGATCAGCTGGAAAATGAATTCAATAATTTATTAAATATCACAAGTGTTGATGAAAATAAAGTTGTTGTTTTTTTACGATATACATGGACAATATACACCTGTCAGATATACCGCATTTGCTGATTAATTTAAAATGCTAGATTGCGGTAGGTCAGTTGACGATTATGTCATGAAAAAGAATAAAAATTACATGCCTTTGATACCCAGCCGCAGAGTAAGATGCAGCAAAAAAAATATATCGATAATCAAGAATATAAGTACGTATTAGTGCGCGGTGGTATCATGTGTGCATTTCTCAATATTAACAATAATGGTATCAATAATCTCCGGATACCAGAATTATATTTTGAAGCTTCAATAAAAAGACAGCGACGATAGCAACATTCCAAAATTAGCAGCAATAACAATTGATAATGAAATTATTGCATTCAAAATTGATTATAGTAATAACATACACACGTTAATGAATTTTCGTTGAAATATAAACAGATCTATTAATGAAGTTTTCAGAAGTCAAGCGGTTGTAGATAATAAACTCGTTGACAATAACACAAAACTGAACGATAATGTCACTGGCTTTCCTAATATCGTTTAAGAAAACTAATTTTGTTGTAATTTCTCACTGACCAGCTAACAACATCGTATCAAAAGCCCACCTTTTCAGCTTTAAATCTCGGTCTTTGTGTAATGGGGCAAATTTTTCTGTCGAGCTCTGTAGAACATATTCACTTGGACACGTGTGGGATTAATTAGCTTTATGGAGGCTTGCGCATGTCAAATCGCTATCTAATGCAAAGACTGTTACCGTCTCTGTCATGAGTTTAGACATTATTAATTAAGGGCTACGTTTTTTAAGCTAGACAGTCGTGAGTTTATTTTCGATCTGTAGCGGAGTTGTCAGATTTGAAATATTGCAGAGAACAGTGTGTGAAAATCTACGTTGTCAGACGAACTGCATTGTTTGAGCCTAGTTCAGGCTGGAAATATGTTTATGTGGACTGATCACGCTGTAAAGAGGGCGTGGTTCCACATGCAAACTCTCGGTTGAAATGTGCTAATAGCAAATTTGAATTCAGTCTACCCTTTTGTTTAGTAAGAGAAAGAAATGTAAGAAGAAGACTCCAAGTTGAATTTAAGACGTAAAGTCACTCGTAATATTACCCAGGAAAAACGATTGTCTGGAAAGTGGCAAACACAATTCTAGAAGTAAGAGCTTGGAAACACAAGGTATGTGCAACCATCGTATGTAATTGGTTGATAATATGATAATTTGTTTATTTATTTCTTGTATATGCATGACTTTTTGTTTAAATGTATTGATCAATTTTCATGAGATGAATATAAGTGTGTTGAGTTCATTTATCTGAATTCGTACAATGATATTTTTATTGATATATTGTTGTTGTTGTTATTGTTGTTGGGCTTAACGCCATTTTTCAGTACACGATAGGCTATACATGGCGGCCAGAATTAATGTTGGAGGAAGAAAAGGGAAAATCCCCGTAAAGAACCACTGATCCACAAGAAGCTACTGGCAAGCTTTCTCACATATCTACATTCACCAATTCCTAGTCTCGAATCCACGTAGACAGAGGTGAGATGGCAGTAATCCGTAACTGAGAGCGCTTTAGACCACTAGGCCACTCGGGCCCCTTTTATTGATATACATTGACGACTTGTTTGAATGTAGTCTCGATTATTATTATAAGAAATTACCTATCTAGAATTTTATGTTTAATTTTAGTTGAGATGAGTTATCAGACACTTTATGAATTCTCCGACCTTATGTGAGTTCACGTGTGATAACGGCTTGAAATGTGTGTACTTGTTTTAGTGTTGCCGTAGTAAGGGATTTCATTCAATCATTTGTGTAATTGAGATGGAATACCAGGTAGCAATGGATAATTTATTCTTATTTGTTCGATAGTTTCTCTTTGCAACTAATTTTAATTTGATTACAGGTAAACACAGAAAGATAGAGGGTATGAAAACGTTTAACAACACTAGTATTCAGCCAGTTTAAGACGAAGATACCCTTTGTAACCGCGTTATTCCTATTGCCATCATATTTCACGAGCTTTTAGATTTATGGACTTAGCATATACAAATTTTCATTGCGGGTAACAGTTATAGTGTTCACGTTTCGACAATAATTCCTATATTTTGAATTTATGGGTCCTTAATTGCAATTCACGTTCGTTTGCTGTGATTTACGACCTTTTTGAGTAAATGTTTTGGACTTCTTTTTTAGACTTGTTGATTTGTTGGAAGACCGCTTGGAGTTATGAACATTGCAAGGAATTTTGCGTCGACATTTTGAATGACAGTCTTGTGTACAGGCATTTAACTTTCCCAAAACTCCGCATCACATTTTACCCTAACGTGAAGCTATACTATTATATTTTATGCGCTCCAACAAATTGGAAGGGCATATAGTGTATATCCATATGTTCCACTGTCAAAAATGGTTAAGCTTTTCGTTTAAGTAAGATTCTCAGATCCCGTTACTTCTAATACCATGTCATATATATGGGTCTTGATGCGTTCAATATTATGCTATCGAAATTAAGTCAATGAAATTTCACACTTAGCGAATTAGGTTATAATTTTCGTTTCAGTCTTTATTTCGGGTATTATTTTCCACCTAGGCGTCAGACTTTATGTTGGCTTTGGAAAATTTAACCCAAATTAGAATCAGTAATATTTTGTCAAATCATTTTCAACATTCGTAGAAGATTGAGACCCTCTAACAAAACCACTTTACCATGGACATTAAATTTACTAATATCAACCTCTATATCATCGATGACGTCTGTACCTTTTGTGCTTTTCTTGAAGTATGTTTAATTTAACGATGCGAGATATGTTACAAAAATTAAATAAACAAATGCAAACATTAGAAACATATATTCATTATAGATTACTGGTTCAGACTGGACACACGGTCTGATATTTTCTCTAACTATGACAGAAAAATAATCTGATTGCCTGTCTCCTTTATTCGGCCTAATTACAATAATTGATCTGTAGACATGTTCTAGTTTAATGCATTCAGTCTCAACATGAGCATAGTGTTTCCGGTAATCAGGAGATGCATTGTTTAAGCGTCTTCAAGACCATTATAACGCCTAATATATGATATACCAACTTAATATTTACTCGATCGGGCGTTTGATACATATACCCAGTTCGTAACAACTGTAGTAATGATTTGACGTCCACGTCGAGATATTTTGGACGCAGTGAATATAACGTCTATAAATCAAAAATAGTTTTTATTTTCTATTATAAAGAAAGGCTATATTAGATCAAAAACCTATAAGAACAGCCATGTTATATAAGAGTGGCCATGTCATACAATAAAAAACTATTCGTTCCAGGTTAGAGGAAACAACATGACCAAATGTAACAAACGAGTTGTTTCAATCGACTCGAAACAAAATATGAATGCAGTTTTGTCTTATGATGAATCTCAATCTCATTTCCTTCGTCGATTGAGAACAACGTATATAGGTGTATTTATTTACTCGAGTACTATTCATTTTTGTTTCAAATGCATTGCTAGTAAGTGACTGATAACTAATATGTCAGAGTATACGATGAATCGTACGAATATCCATTATTGGAAACCGACTTATTGTATGAGATATAAGATATTTAAGCTTGTTTATTCTCACAGTATATTTGCGACTTGCGACTGGAACTTCTCTTTTAAATAATATATCGAATAATCGGTTAAAACGTGGCGTTAAAATCTATTTAGGCAACATCATGACGTCGTTATATATTATTATTATTATTATTATTATTATTATTATTATTATTATTATTATTATTATTAAGACATATTTAATCTTGATCATATCAAAGTTATTACCATCTGCATTATCTCAGATAGGGTAAAACATTAATATCGTCCTTATGTCTTAAACATAACGGATCTTATTTACGACCGGGAGAACATTTTTTTATTGTACTATTTTCCCCAATAACAGAATCTTAAAACATTGTTTTGCTCCTACTTTAATTATTGATAGAAGTAATATGTGTCATTTATTGTGACATTTATGTTAGTATGTGGTGCATGTGTGTGTGTGTGTGTGTGTGTGTGTGTGTGTGTGTGTGTGTGTGTGTGTGTGTGAATGTGATAAAAACTAAAACTCAATTGTATTCAAAATTCAATAAACTCTGATGGCAATAAAGCTAACCTAAAGATCGTATCTTAAAAGGAATAAAATTCAATGGAAAGAACAGTATTTTCCCTAATTACAGAATCTAATGACCCAATTTTATTTTACAAAAGAAACATTTTGAGTCTCTAATTAAGATAGTATTATCAAGTCGTCATGAATTTGCCTTTCACTTTTGATTTTAGAAAATTTGAGGAAAATTAATTGCCGCAAAGAATAATACACTTAAACAATGCTCGATCTATTTATTGACTTAACATTCCAAGCTTGTAAATATATATGGTCAGTGTATATATGGTGCTTTGTATTTATTTTAAGTTCATGTCAGTTATTAAACTGTTGTTATGCAATTGCAATTGCTCTATAATTTACAATATTGCCATTTAGTGCCACTTGAGGATCTCGTGGTATAACACCATAAATAGTCCATACCATGTTTTTCACAAAGACTATACGGTGCACAGCAATAGCCCCAGTTTCCAGCCAAATCTACAAGGCACCAGTAATTGACCATGTCTCCGTCTTCGTTGTGCAGACCACAAAGATGTGTTTCAAGACATGGTCTTCCTTCGATATCTTTGTATAGATGACTACCACAATATTGCCATACCTCTCCAGATGGACACCAATAGAATCCGTTTTGCACAAATGAACATATTCCAGTGCAGCAGTAATCCCAATTATTGCTGTAGTCAGTGTAGCACCAGCTATAGCCAGTGCCACTGTGAAATCCGCACTTGTTGTTTGACCGACAGCGGGTATTTCCAGCGGTAATAGTTTGATCCATATACTGTGCCTTCTGCTGTAAATACAGACGTTGTTCCGTATTATTCAAATATTCTTGTGGTAAATACAGACGTTGTTCCGTATTATTCAAATATTCCTGTGGTAAATGCTGACTTTGTTCCGTATTATTCAAATACAGGTTGAGGTTTGTAGTATGGTTATCACCTTTTGCTTGGACACGATGCATCACAATAAGTAGTATTGAGAGCATTAATCTATTCATCATGGTTCCGAGTTAGATCTACAATAGAAATAAGATCAACTTTTCCCATAAACACACACAGACACACACTCATATACATATATATATATATATATATATATATATATATATATATATATATATATATATATATATATATATATATATATATATATATATATATATACATATACACCAGACAGAACTGACTTTGCTATCATTTGGCAAACAACAGCCCTTTCAAGCACACTCGATACAGCATGGGATAGGGATAACATGTGTCAGGGATTGATTGAGATAGATGCAATAAACTGACGACGCACATTGCAACGCTAGCATCTAACTTGCCTGAGCGTTTTCGACTCACAATGAATATTTCGCAAATGCATATACAAAACATTGACAGAGAAAACAAATAAAACATAAAAAGACTTTTTTGTACAACTCTACATGGCTGTTTCTGCATGAATTAGACCTATAGATGCATTATGTCTCAACCAGCCTATATAGATCTTGCGGATACTGAAAAATATTTGTGTTTACCTAGAAATCTATGAACCATGTGAAAAGTTTGAAAAGAAAATGTGTTGGCTGCAAAGGATAATTCTACTAGTGCATGTCTTTCTTTTTTAGTCTTCTTGGTTTAAACTGCTTGATTTCAATGCTCTTAGGCGGCGTATCCAGTAAGATTCCTTTACCTTTCTAGTTTCGGAACTCCAGTTGTGTTGTTAGTAATTGCAAACGTGCAAAACAGGGAATGTAATTTATCTCATCTCATATACGATCTGCAGCCTTCAGTATGTCAGAGAAACTAAAAAGCTGTACAAAAGGATAAACTGTCATAGATCTAATTGGATGAGAAAGAAGCTGTACAGAAGCCCAGTCGCAGAACACTTTTCCTCCTCTGGCCATACTGTTAGTGATATAACATTTATCGCATTGCTAACAATTCCAACTGGAATTCCGAAACCAGGAAGAAAAACGAATCTTACTGGATACACACCCTTAGAACAATGAAACCATGTGGTCAAATTCAAGAAGACTTAAAAAAGAAAGCTATTCACTAGTAGAAATATACTTTGCAGCCGACACATTTTCTTGTCAAACTTTTCTAAATCTTCTTAGAGACCTTAAATTATAACTAAAGAATAAAATATCCGGAATATAATCTTATATCCGAGATATAATTTGCGGTACATAAATGTACACAAAGTAATAAATATCGCTATGGCTCATAGATTTCTGGATGAATACAAATATTTCTCAGTATCCGCAACACGTCTATGTAGGCTGGTTGAGACAACACATCTATAGTTTTAATCATGTAGGAATAGTCATGTAGAGCTTTACAAACACAACATTTGTATGTATTATTTGTTTCTTTTTTCTATAGTTTGTATATCCCTTTGAAAAAGACTTTTAGAGTCGATAGCACTAAGGCTGGTTATATATATATATATATATATATATATATATATATATATATATATATATATATATATATATATATATATATATATATATATATATATATATATATATATGCACTTAAATGAACATTAAAGGAGTTTGATTTCAATTCATTATTTAATAGTGTGCAAAACTGAATGTTAAATTGTGTATGATTACAAAACTGCAATACAACATCTAACCCATTGATCTATGGTGACAATGACACGCTGACAATGGAACACTTTCATTCAGGACTGAGGTCAGGCTAGACGGCATTTAAAATAGAACAATTGCAGAACTTAATTAAAACCAAGTACTAATTCAGTTCCTAGAACAAACTTTTACAAACTTTATGATATTGAAACTTTTATAACTTAAAATTTTTGAGTACACATGATCAAACTTAGATACATTCCTGGAAAATAGTTTGTATATAGACAACAATATGGAGCTATATATGTTAAAACCATTTGATTTCAATTACTCACCAAAAAGTCCTGTGCTGATTACATCTATGAGTCTTTCAAACTACAGTCTGTAAAATTGGCAACTTCCATAAAAGTACATTGACTCTATTTTTCAGTTACAAATAGGATACAATCTTAAATTATTCATATTACCAAAATGTAGCTATTATTATCAATCAGTCAAGGTCTTCCAAACACATGTACTCTATTTTATGTTTATCCATTTATAAGCTGGTTAACACGTGTCCATATCAGTAGTACCGTAAGTACCCTAGGGAAGTGCCAGACAGATTTGAAACTGAAGTGAGTGAAGATGTGACTCTACATCTATTCAATTCACGTCCGAAATCTCGAAACCAACGAGACCTTATAAGAGCACGACAATAGTATCTTTTGTGGAAATAGCTGCAATTGGATCAGCAATAATGTGATATATATTTCCGAATGAAACAGCTGAACGTAATGACCAAGGCTTTGATTTCCTCTGGTATAAATTTTCTGCAGAAAAATAAGTAAAATACCTAAACTTTGTAATAGTACAGTGTTAGTTTTTGCAAACTCTGTTGTGGATCTGGGAATAAAAAACGTAGCATAACCTTGACTAGAGATGATGGACAGCCTAATTAAACAGGGACTGCACAAGCTTCAGCTCTTTAAAAGAGAATAAGTTATGCATCAGGATTTATTAAAAAGGGGTATAAAACATCTTTCTAACACACCGTCCCCAACTCCTATCATGTTAGGGAAGAATCCAGATGGAAAAACTCCGGTTACAACATCTATCCTCTTCCAAATATACATTGAACATATATAATGGACAATGATTTAATATTGCATTTATAAAACGATTTGAGTTACGCCCAGCCTTTGCTACCCATGGCGAACAAAAGTTTGACAATATTCAACGAGTTTTATTAATTAACATTAATTCATTATCCATTTGAGATTCTGCCAACTTGCTTTTGATACAAATATCTTTTATGGAAACAAGTACTATCGTTGTTCATGATGACTGGCGAGGCATCTTTCCTTTGTTTTGCGTAAATATATAGACGCTTATTGATTTCGTAGCGTTGAACGAATTTTCCTTTGACGTTCAGTGATGAAAGTAAAATAATCATCTATCTCTAGCTCTTTCTACTTTAATTAAATTGACTTTGATACAATTCCTTTAACCAATTCTTCAAAGAGGTTTCAAAATTCGACAATCACAGATAGATATATAGGTAGATAGACACACAGATAAGCATAGAGACACAGAGATAGACAACTTTTTTATTTGCTTGACATTTGCAAGTGTAATCTAAAGTTTATGTGGGTGCAATTTTTTTAAAGTGCTTAATATTGGAATAATTGATTCAAGGTAAATGCCAGACATAAAATAGTCGATGTTTCAAAGCAATACAATTCATCATTGTTGACTTCAAAATTTTTCACGTTAGCAGCTTACCTTTTTTCCTCACTTGATCTTCCGCTGTTGGGAACTGTTTTGTTAAAAATTAGTTTCAGATGGACCTTAACGAAAGTGTGCACTTTTCTCTATGTTGGCTACTTAATCTGACTTGGGTTAGCGTTTTAAGGACAACATCGCCATTACTACTTCATGCTGTTATCTACAGTTTATATCTCTGACTGTGGCTTATATTTGCATCACCAGCAATATATATTCAAAAATGACGTCAGAAGGAAGTGATTCACATTAGATGATAGAATTAGGTTTATATTATGATGGAAATTTATTCATGGGTCATTCATTGATAGACTTGGCTTATATAAAAATTTCAGCTCTTTGAACCAAACAGATCACTGTGCAATAGGAAGAAAAAGATCCTTGCTTAACAGCCATTAATATTTTAATTTGCGCAACTGAAGCATTTTATTGAAAATAAAAGATCTTTTATTCCATCAAAATGTGACCTTTTAACGATGTTCAAGTTTTAGAGTTACTTCTTGTCAGACACTGTAGGTGTAATGTTTGACGGATTAAAAACCTTTAACCTTGCTTTGCTGCGGCGTTCATCCGGAAAAAACCCAAACAAACCGATAGGTCACAGAAAGGTCTCGTTTGCCAGGATGACAAGTTTTCGATAGACATGAGAACTTCGTTATGCAAAACTCCTCGCATTTGATGCCCCCTTACCACTTTCTTTCATCTTTTTAGAAGTAATGTCCATTCATAGTGATACCTCTAAATTCATTTAGAGAGCAGATATATTAGTAAATCTTTCTCATCAAATTTTTCTAATACTCAGTGACATACTTACAACCAGATCATACCCAATACGGCAAATCAGTAGTAAATCGCTTACACTAACGCACTTTAAACGAATATACCTTTTCTGTTGCATTGTTGTACATGTCCACCACATTACAGTTATATCATAGAGTAAAATAAATAGCCCACATAAATGCATTTGATAAAAGCAGTCACATATAGAAACTTAATTAATATTCCTGAGATTTTCTTATTTTTGTACTAAGTTTGGTTTTCTAAGAGATTTCTGCTGTAGTTCTTAAGCAATCAAATTGGGAAAACTTATGACTATTTTAAAAAGAACTGTTTACTTTGATTAAACAAAATATTAAAAGTAGCATACAGAGAAGATTTTTAAAGTGGTTTTAACTTTGTAGCATGCAAAGCACCAGTCTTCATAAAAGCACTGTATGGACCATCAAAACTATTTTGCATTTTTTGTAAATATTTTGTATAGAAGTGTACATAATCATTGGCAAAATGCATAAATGTACAAGAGAAAGTATTTGTATTTGCAATTTAGTATCCATCATTAGTTAAAACAAGTAGGATACTAATTATTTGTCATTAGATCGGGAAAATTAGTACTTATTATAAATTAAACAGATTTGGAATGCTGCTTTAGATATAAGACATGTAGGAAAACTTTTGTTTTCTTGAAAATATGTACAAACTAAAATGAGGGTAAGGACAGCTGTACATGAACATCATCATGGTGTACACTACACAGTGTTTCTATCCACTGGGAGCCATGTTGAGATCACATGTTCAGTAGATAACTGGATTGCTAATATGTCGGGAAGTTCGTTTGCCCTATCATGTATATATCCATTTGGTGTAATTAAAATATACGTATATTCTTTATCTTTATACGTATAGTATGTACTTTATATTTATACGTATAGTATGTACTTTATATTTATACGTATAGTATGTATTTTATCTTTATACTATAGTATTTATTTTATCTTTATACGTATGACATGTACTTTATAGGTATATTATGTACTTTATCTTTAGACGTATAGTATGCACTTTATCTTTATGCGTATAGTATGTATTTTATACGTATAGTATGTAATTTATATTTACACGTATTGTATGTACTTCATCTTTCAATGTATATAATGTACTTTATACATGTAGAGTGTACTTTATCTTTATACATATAGTATGTACTTTATAGCAGTGGTCCCCATCCTTTTAGTTGCCGCGGACCGGTCAACGTTTGATAATTTAGTAGTAATACAAAAGGCCGAATTCATATCAACGACCCCTATCCCACACCCTCCAGACCTCCAAACAAATACAAAATGACCACTTTTCTCTGTCCTAAACTCTCACCCCCAATGATATAAACATACAATTGTAAAACAGATCCTAGCTCATAACATGTATACCTTACTTGGTAACATCAGTTATCTAATCAATATCATATATAGAACCAGCCAAGCTAGAACATATATACCTTACTTGATAACATCTGCTACCTAATCAACATCATCGTATAGAGCATAGTCAAGTTTTAAAAACCCAACCCCTATACAAAATCCAAAGTCAAATATTCTTTAACTAAACAAAAAACTGGTCAAGTGGCAGATGTATTTTTTAAAGGAAAAGGAGGATGTGAGCCCAAATATCCTTTTTTCACACCCTCCAATTCTTCAAACAAATATAAATTACCTCTATGAGAGACCTTAAAAACCCAACCCTACACAAAATCTAAAGTCTATAACTATACAAAATACCTAGGCAATTTAATCAATAATCACGCTAAGATCCAAACTATAGAACACCTGTTGCAAAATACCTAGGTAACGTAATCAATAATTGCGCGAAGAACTAAATTATGTAACAGATGGAGACCGAGCCAAGTAAAATGTTTTAGTAATGTTGTATACGTCATACAGAGATCACGTGATCATCCAGAATTTACTAGAAGATAGGTAAAATACCTTTGTCAGACTCAATCTTCCAAATCATTACCATATAAGGGAGAGATAGGTGTCAGACTCAATCACGTGATTAGAAGGAATGTTCTCGACTAAGGAAATACTGCGTGATTGGAAGTTTCTGGAACATGAAATACTATACTGCGCATGCGTAAACGCCTGTATAAAAGGCAGGTACACGTCTAATCACACAGTTTGAGGGAGCGCTTCATCAGATAACAGCCACACGGAGCGGACATTTACAAGGCGAAAGGGTAAGTACATTATTTATATTTCATCACTAATGATTAATGTTTCAACTGTTGACATTAAAAATACTTCATTATCACGATGATATAGACTAAACTTTACTTTACCACTCACACAACGACGAGATTCCAACAAATCTTTTATTTGTGGTTTGTTAAGAGGATATTTTTGTCGATAAAATATACCTTTGACCGATCGAGATCAATTGTAAGTTTAGTATATTTTTGTTGACTAATCGGACTATGAAAGTTTTTAAATTCCGCTAGTAACCTTTGATACAATTGTTCGAGATAATTAAAATACTCGCTGTCATCAGATCTGATAAGCGAAAGTTTTAGCTTATCACGTGTTCCACTAAAACATATACCTGATGTTTCATTATTAATTTCAACTGTCAATGGTTTACCATCCATCATTAGATATTTAATCTTGCTACTGTAGCTATTTGTCACTGTTAAATTTTCAAACATTATTTCTTAAGTTTAGATAAAATTTCAGTTGGAAAGGATAATGTCAAGTATAGATCTATCATCATGACAATACCCTAATGCAAGTGTATCTACTCCATTTTCGCAATAACGCTTATCATCAAAATTACTCAATCCGCGTTTGATAATGACATCTGTTTCATGCTTATGACGTTTCGCTCGAATCGCCATAGCTCTCATAAAACTAACACCGCCATCAAGCGCATACTTGTAGTCATCAAATTTCATAAACATTTTAACAAAATCACGAGGCAGACCTTTTGCTTTTTTCGTTATTTCATTATTGTCTAATAATACGGCATACATTTTACTACGTAATCCGATAAAGTATTTGATAGCGCTCGAGTTAATTTCATCTTTGAACATACCAATAACCTTTTTATTTGTATCGTCATGAAATTTACTGTCACGTGGGTAATCTGAAAAACCAAACAGATATCTATTATCAAACATATCCTGATAGATGTCCTCGCATTCGATTTCATACACGAGTGAATCAGTATCAGTAAACAATAATCTACTGGCTGGCCATTGCTTTTCAACAAAATTATAATGAAAATCGTACATCAGCCACTTTGATAAATCCAACACTGCAGCTCCAACGTAGATCGGTTTGTTTAGTTTTAGATTTGTTTTTCTTCTTTGTATCGCAACAAGATTCTCATTAAAAATTTTCATGCTCACAAAATCATCCTCTGACACAAGTTTGTTTCTACGATTGATATCATTAACTAGTTCGATATTTACGCGTTTCCTAATATTCTCCATCGTCTTACCAAAAAAACGGAATTGTTCATCAGTTTAAAGAAGTTTTTCTCAAAATCAGTTTTTGCTACAGCTCTTCTTGAAGTGTTCGAGTTAATATAACCTCTCATCCACGGCGACTGATTAAATTTTAGTAAACGATGAACTTTTCAACACAAGACCAGCATCGACTGCTTGTTTTAAAACTTTGTAATGCAAAACATAATGGCGTTTTCGAAGCAAATTTGGTACTAGTTTTTTGACCATAGAATGTTGTCTTGGTGATGCTAACACTTGTTGTTCTTTTGATAACAAACTATAATCTATAACCATCGATTCCGCGCAGAAAGGGTAATCGTTATGCAATTTGTGTAGCCAAGTTGGATAATCGAGATCAACTTCAACGAAATATGAAATATCGTCAGGTATCTTTTTTCTGTCTCCGATAGAAATCGATCAGCCGTGATCCAGTGAAATCCACCAAGAGGCATTGGTTCTGCCATCGAATAACCGTACAAGTTATTGCAATCTGGATAAACTATATACTTCGAAGGAAGGTCAGGATTATACTTTTTCAAATATTTGTTGTTTGCTTCAGCATATTTTTTTGTTATCACGCTAATACCGCCTCTGATTCCTTTTTCGATAAAATTGAACATGTCGACGTCAGTCAGTAATTCCAACCTTACCTTACTAAACTTTAGCAGAGCATCCCATGACAACCCAGGGGCAGAATAATATCAACAAGGATCTAATCCGTAATTATTATAACTTACTTCTCGAAAACTTTCAAAAACATCTGCTAATAATAACACATCAGTTTTCAAATACAAATCGTGATAATCACCAAACGTCTCACAATCAAATTCTTTCCAGATATTTTGTGCATACTTGTACTCATCATCGGTGATATTTTCATTTTTAATTTGCGAGTAAAATTTGTCTTTGTCAGGTAAAGATGTTTCATCAAATTTACTCCAGTCGTCGAGATATTCATACGGAAATACCCCTTTTTTAGCTAGTAGATTAAATTTATCTCCAAAACAATCTCTTAGGTTATCAAATTTACTACAACCTTTTACTAACTCATCTAACGAGGCTGCCATAAACTGCAGGCTGTCAATGAAACGCAATTTACCTAGCGTAACTGACATGTACTTTTCAAAATTATTTGGAATGCATTTGATGACGTTATCGAGTTTTAGACGAGCTTTTATATCAGGATCACCAAAAGCTTCTACTATAATGTGACTATCATATCCTCGAAAATTGTGAAGAATAACAGGAAAATAATCTGGAGCATGAAATTTTAAATTACACTGATTATGAGCCGCTCCACGGTACTGTCCGGTCAAATGGCAATGGTCATGTACTTTTTTGTTATCGGCAAAAGCTTTTTCACAAATATGACAAATTTCTGCTTGCTCGTGATCAGATTTTTGTTGAGGTGTTAATTTTAACATTGGCGTTACTTTTTTCAAACGATAAGTAATATTATCAACTTCGTTAATCAACTGCTTGAGAAGCCAGACAGCTGGATTTTTACCACGATAGCATTGGATTGGTTTAGATAATCTAGAATCAGTACAACAAACTACCTTGTACGCTACTCCACATGGAATATGATTTTGAACTTTTCTTGTACTCGATTGATTAGGATTATTTTCTACGCCAAGTACAGGTTGAAGTAAGCATTCGAAATCAGCGTATATGACGAAAGGAATTTTTAGTTTGTGATTATGATGGACAAACTGTAACACTATCTTTTTAGACGGCATTGTTATTCTTTGTACATCACTACAATACTGCAAATGTTTTTGTAATTTTTCATGGTCATTACAACAGTGCAAGCAGCGATAACAAAAGAACGTTTTCTTTTTTCGTTTATTGTACTGTCCGCCAACTAGTCCTTGAAAGTTTTGATCCAAACGTAATGATTTTTATAAAACAGTAAATTGATAGTCGATTGTGAAGCTTTTTCTGAAATATATCTCGGATAGACGTTTTCTTTTTCATCTAATCCGAAAACGTTAATCGAAATATTATTTTGCTTTTCAAATTTTGGTATTTGATTTTCTGCCACTGGAAAATCAATACCAGCACAATTTAATCTTGACACGTGACTGATATACTTCTCAACACGATCAGCATTTTTTTTCTGCTGGAAATAGTGTAGAAAGAACAGCCTATTGGAAACATTTGTTATCTACGTTTTTGATGTTTATACAGCATCTTTTATTTTTTATTTTTGGTGGCAGGTCAATATACGAACTACCGCGTAATGCGTCATATTTCATCGTGTGAAACAAAATTTCCTTGATCATTTCAAACTTCCAACCCGAACCTAATTCGGTAAATTTTTCTATTTTTTCCAAATTTCTTGGTGTATTTCATTAGATAGTGATAAAATATCAGTCCCAAGTAAAACACGTCTGGATTTCGCGTTGATGTAAGGGTCTGCAATTTTCTTGTTAGTTAATTCTTCCGTCACAAGTAGCTTCGAAAATATAGTATGATATTGCACTAATAATCTGATACTTTTGTGTTTTTCGAGCTCATGTTTTACAGTTGTCTGTAGTAGATGAAAGAGATTTGTTGCAGTAAAATTTATCAGTACGATTTGATTATCGCAGTCGCTATTTTTTCAGGTACTCCCATGAGGCTCTTTTTGGCTATATCACGCAATTTAGACATTGCTATACTCTAATCTAATGTCTAATTCATTGTTCGATCGATAATTTACCACACACAGCGCATGCGCCAGGTTGAAAAACAATTAGAGATATACAAAATCACTTTAGTATAATGACACAAAATCTGACAAGCGCATGTGAGCAAGAGGTATATCACGTTCACCCAAAGTCCAACCTATACGCTGGAAATGCATTAGGTTCGGTTATTAACATCAAAACTAGAAATTCTGTTTGGCAAATCAACGTCAGCGGGTTATAAGATGAGTGTAAAGGGAGATAATACCGAGAGGATTACAATGCTTAGAAAAGATTTTATATACACATTGTTCTGCGATAATATTCCAGAGGGACAGCGTGTATATCATGTGAACGCTGCAGTCACTGATGATAATATCGAAAACTTATCCTTACAAGATGAGTTTCAGCCGCATCCGGTCTTTGATTTATACGAGGCTAACGATCGCGGTATTATTAGAAATATAAAAACTAAAAAAATTCTTGGTACTATAAGCAATATGGGGAATCTCATAGTAACTGTTAGAGGAACACTAGTCGATAAATTTACTTATAAATCTCATCGTTTTGTTTACGAGGTATTTCATGGATCTATACCCGATGGTCTGGTCATTAATCATATCAATAACGTAAAAACAGACAATCGATTGGAAAATCTAGAACTAGTTACGCAACAGGAAAATGTGAAAAAAGGATGAGGTGGTGGTGTTATTTTTAGATGTCCAGCAAATCCCGTTGTTTCGTTAAATCTCGAAACGGACGAGGATATAAAATTCAAATCGATTACAGCTGCGGCGAAATATTATAATATACATCCTATGACAGTAAAATCTGTAGCTGATAGAGTATCAAGATCAGCTTTTTCAATCAAATACAATGCCAGGATTGTTTTTAGATATGATTAATACTATTTTGTAAATCTTATAATAACAAATTAGATAAAAAATATATTATAATAATGGACGTGATGAAACGACTCGCTGAATTATACGCAGAAGATACCACTGCAAGAGATGTAAACATTAACGATAAAGTTGCAGACAATATTACAATCATTAACGATATGATAGACAAATCTGTTGGTTATAGCGAAGATGATATTTTATACATCAACAAGTCTGACGATGATGATAAAATAGTCACCGTCATTGATAGATCAAATTACAGCAGAACAACCACTGGAAAATATAATGCCAAGTATCACATTGCTAAAAAAATAATAAAATTTAATTTTACCGTTGCCGAGCAACAACTGTTTTGGCAGCTGATCAAACCTTTCTTAAACATTAACATTTCAGTTTGTTAAAACTTTTAATCTAATGACGATCTCTGACGATCGCAAGCAGTATCTAATATTGTTATATAAACCAGTAAAATGTAAATCAGTCAAACGAAAGTACGAACAAATTTATAATAGCATTATATCATAATCTGCTTGGTTGGAATCCAACTGTTAAATTTATCGCTATACCCACGCCATTTGACTAAACTTTTATCACCTTTTCCTAATCACTTTTTCGATAACGAAAACATCTTGTTCAGTTTTCTGTAGTTCTTGTTCGTACAAACTACCTATGATAGGTTCCCCTGCCAGATCTTTTAACGCGTATGTTACAGGTATTGTTAAAAGTACTTTATCAACAACAAATACTTCTTCGCTCCAGTTTGGAGTAAATCTTTTTGCAAATACCTTTTTAATCAAAGAAATTCTAACTTTATCACCAACCTTAAATTTATGTCTGCGGTACATGTTTTCGTTCGCCAATATCGGATTTTTAATCGCGTCATTGGGTGACATTTTAATAGTTCGATGTTTAGTGTTATTATACTTATCCACGATTTGAGAAAGGTCATCGATGTACCTGTTTGTGTTTTTAGCTGTCAAATGTTTGTGTATTTTTTCGTTTAACGTGCGATTAAATCTCTCGACAACAACGCTTTTACCCTCGTTCCCTGTAACGTATTTTTTATATTATTTTGTTCTAGAAACTGCTCAAACATTTTGTTAAAGAATTCTGCTCCGTGATCAGTCCAGATTTTATTTGGTTTTCTTTCTGTACTCGTTATTATTTGTTTTAGCGCATCAGTCATTGAAGTTCCTGTCTTATCCGAAACAGGTACACTGAAAGCGTATTTGCTAAAAACATCTATAACATTAAACAATTGCCTTTTTGGAGCACCATCAGCGCCAACGTTAAACTGAGCCAGATTGGATACATCCACCAAATCTATTGCCCATATATCATCTACGGCATTAGCGACAACTTTACGTCTCGGAAACTTTTTTTTTAGGTCTATGTAGTTCAACTGCAAGATCATCGTATAATTCTTTTCCGAGTCCAAGTTTATATTTTGCTCCAATCATTCCCTGAACAAATCTTCTATCAAAACGTTCTCGTAGATTTGTTGGCTCCATAATCACTAAAATGTCAGAACTAAATAACACGCTTGATAAGCATACAAACAGAATTTACTTTAAGCAGCATAAGGTATATCAGACAGCGGTTCCAAATACTACTGACTACACGTGGAGGGTCACAACAACATCAAGCGAACAACTGCCGAGAAATATCTTTGTCGTATTTCAACAACAAGCTCGACGAGGTAACCAACAACAAAATAATGCAGTATTTGATCACTCTGATGTCAGACGAATATACGCTAGATTAAATTCAAAGCAATATCCAGACGAGCTATCGAGTGTAATTTTGCTGATGATGTTAATAAAAATATTTCTCGACCGTACATGTACCTGCTTGACGCAATACAAAAATATCAAGATGTTGAAGATGGAACTCAAATATCAGTAGAAGAATTTCGTACGCTTTATCCTATATTTCATTTTGATTAGTAAACATAACGAGCGAGCTGTAGACAGCACAGCGGATATTGAAATTACCTGGACACTTGGGGCGGTTCCAGTAGCGCCGTTATACGTATACGCATTAGTGATTAGTGATAGATTTATCACGGTAGATTCTATTGGAGGTAAAATGACAGTTCAAGTTTAATCTACAGTTGTTATATAAAATGGCAAAGTATATTGTAAAAGAAGTGTATTTGACTGATGGCCAAGTTAAAAAATTAGTAGCTGCTACTGCAAAGCGAGAACAGGTATCATTAAAAATCAATCCTAATATTTCTGATGGTGTTTTAACAAAATTAATGCTAACAAAAAATCAAGTAAAAAAGTATGATCGTAAAAAAACTTTTGTTTTAAATTTGAGTGCTGCACAAATGACAGCGATGGCAAAAGAAGGTGGTTTTCTTGGTCCGGCATTATCAGTATTAACTAGTACAATAATACCTAAACTTTTGCCGGTGTTGGGAACATTAGGACTAGCAGCAGCGTCTGGAGCAATATCTGGCGCAACGAAGAAAGCAGTCGAAGGTAATGGTATCATTCGTGGAAGTGGAATAAAAAAATTGTAAATTTTATGTAAATAATATATTATAATGCCACAAAAGAAAAAGAAATCACCAACAACAAAAAAAAAAGAAAGTAAAAAAAAATCACCAACACCAAAGTGCAAATGCATATGCAATCAAACAAAACAAGGAGGAATTATTCCATTCGCTCCACTTTTGGCGGGACTAGCGGGAAGTCTGCTGCCAAATCTTTTAGGAATCGGACGTGGTCTAACATTACCAGGAACTCGTCGACCCCGTTGAGTAATTTTGATATCATTGATAAGTTAAAAGCGGTTCCTGGATTTCACGGAGTTTATTCTAAAGATGAGCTCTCAGCAATAAAATCACCATCTGCTGTAAGTTCATGTGTTATTAATATACAAGATTTTAATGACGGATCTGGTACGCATTGGGTAGCAGTTTATAATAATAATTATTTTGACTCGTTTGGACTTCCTCCAAGCGATGTAATAAAAAAGTATATGAAAAAAAAATTTACAAAAGTATATTATTCGTCAAATCAACTCCAACCTGTTGGAACGTCTGCTTGCGGATATTATTGTATTATGTTTATCCGACAGATGAGCAGAAATCTTAATTTTTTAAAATTTATTTTACAGTTTGATAAGCAACCTTCTCACGCTAATGATGAGATCGCAATTAATTTTATCTAAACTTATAAGTATAATAATGTCAACATACTGTCTCAAGTGTAAAACTAAAACAGAAGGTATTAATGAAACAACAGAAAAAACAAAAAAACAACAGGATAATATTAAAAAGTATTTGTGCAATCTGTGGAAAAAGAAAAAATACATTTTTAAAGAAAACGTCCCCAGCGATAGTATCTCCAGCGACGTCGCTAGGATCTGGTTATCCTAATATTATTTTAGTCGACGACTAAAAATATAGAATGATATGCAACTGTGATTCTGACAGAGATTTGTGTATTGAGCAAAATAAAATTGTCGCATACTGTCAATGTTGTAACAACAGAGAAATAATAGGGTCAGGTATAGATATACATAAACTAATTGGAAAATTGCCAAAACCAAAAGGCGGTTGGACATTGCCAGGGCATCGGTATACTGGTCCATGGAATCCGCTACATCAACAACTAGATGAAAACGACAATCCATTGCCAGGCCAAGAGCCTTACAATCAAGTGGATGCAATAGCAATGCGTCATGATATCTGTTATCGTGATCATGAAAACTCAAAATTAGATTGTGATAAAGTAATGTTAGACGAATTACGTGATATGGAGCCAACAAATCTACGAGAACGTTTTGATAGAAAATTTGTTCAGGGAATAATTGGAGCAAAATATAAACTTGGACTCGGAGAGTCTCGTCAATCACCTCACGATCGGGGAAATAAAGTATATGATGATCTTGCAGTCGAACTACACAGACCTAAAAAAAAAAGTTCCAACGACGTAAAGTTGTCGCTAATGGTGTAGATGATATCTGGGCAATAGATTTGGTGGATGTATCCAATCTAGCTCAGTTTAACGTTGGCGCTGATGGCGCTCCAAAAAGGTATTTGTTTAATGTTATAGATGTTTTTAGCATCAATATATGCTTTCAGTGTACCTGTTTCAGATAAGACAGGAACTTCAATGACCGATGCGCTAAAGCAGATAATAACAAGCACAGAAAGAAAACCAAACAAAATCTGGACTGATCATGGATCTGAGTTTTTTAACAAAAAGTTTGAACAGTTTCTAGAACAAAATAATATAAAAAGGTATGTTACAGGAAATGAGGGTAAAAGCGTTGTTGTTGAGAGATTTAATCGCACGCTAAACGAGAAAATACACAAACATATGACAGCTAAAAACACCAACAGGTACATCGATGACCTTTCTCAAATCGTAAGCGAATATAATAACACGAAACATCGAACCATCAAAATGACACCTAAAAAAGCTGTTAAAAATCCAATATTAGCAAATGAAAACATGTACCGCAGACATAAATTTAAGGTTGGTGATAAAGTTAGAATTTCTTTGATGAAAAAGGTGTTTGCAAAAGGATTTACTCCGAACTGGAGCGAAGAAGTTTTTGTAATTGATAAGGTACTTTTAACAGTACCTGTAACGTACGTTTTAAAAGATCTGGCAGGGAACCGATTGTAGGTAGTTTTTATGAACAAGAACTACAGAAAACTGAGCAGGATGTTTTTGTTATCGAGAAAGTGATTAGAAAAAAAGGGGATAAAAGTTTAGTCAAATGGCGTGGGTATAGTGATAAATTTAACAGTTGGATCCCAACCAAGCAGATTATGATATAATGCTATTATAAATTAACTCATACTTTTGTTTGACAGATTTACATTTTACTGGTTTACATAATGATATTAGATACTGCTTACGATCGTTAGAGATCGTCATTAGATTAAAAATCTTGACAAATATGAAATCAAATTTGATATTTTTCTGTCGGCCTGGAATCTTGATATTTAAAAAAGGTTTGATTAACTGCCAGAACAGTTGTTGTTCGGCAACGGTAAAATTAAATTTAATTAGCTGCTTAGCAATGTGATACTTGACATTATACCGTTTAGTTGTTGATCTGCTGTAATTAGATCTGTCAGCAACAGTGACTATTTCACCATCATCATCAGATTCATTGTTATATAAAATATCATCTTCGCTATAACCAACAGATTTGTCTATAAAATCTTTGGAAAATGTAATACTATGTATGACATCATCACTGACGACCTTATCACTGACGACCTTATCACTAGTATCTTTCTCGTAGAGTTCAGCGAGTCGTTTCATCAAGTCCATTATTATAATATATTTTTATCTAATTTATTATTATAAGATGACCGATGAGATAAAATATCACCAAAAAGTTAATATAGTAAATTATAACGAACTAGCTGAAGCGGTAAGAAAATGTTTGTTGGGTTATAGTGTTGATGTTATTGTAATGCAAGGTGATTCTCATAAAATATTACTAACAGAAGCAGAAAAAAATAAAATTAATCATCATTGCCAATGGGATGTGACCTTTGAGTGTAACGATGAGAGACTTCATCTCCTAATTTATGCAGACATCAAGACTCCCGTTCGTCTCTGCTTGTCGATCTTTGTCTAGTTTTCGTCTTGGACTCTTGTCCGTCTAACTCTGACTTAACAAACGTCTCTGGACTTAGATTTCTGCGTAGAATGTGTTCCCGTCCTATGATTGTTCAGGGATTCCTCATGTGTGTCCAGGAAAGCTGTTTCCTTTTTGCCGTTTCTTTATGTTTCCACGAACCTCACGTATAGGCCGTCTCCTGAGAGAACTATCCGGCCCCTAACTCAATACGAAAAACGTACTTTTTACGAATTTCGGAGTCAAACTAACTTTCCTTGCGAAAGATCGAAGAAACTAAAGAATTTGCTTTAAGTGAAAACCTTTAATTTCGTACATAGTTACGCCCATAAATCCATATTAACAAATCGGAATAGACTATTTCCTAAACCTGTTCGTAGAATTTTGGAGTGACAAGAAAACTAAACAACTAATCATGCCGTAATTAATCATTTTCTTTGAGTTATCATCTAAAGCCAGATGCCGCCTTTAACCCTGCCGATTTTGGGGAAAGGTCTTATGTCATTCTCTTGTACCATAGCATCTGACTCGGTCATGTTACTTCGGCCAGAACGAATTCCCTTTTGACGTTCAGAGATGAAATGAAAATTATCACCTAACTATCTCTAGCCCTTTCTACTTCAATTAAATTGACTTTGATACAATTCCTTTAAACAAAGCTTCTAAGATTCTCAAAATTCGACACATCACAAAGGTGTTTCAATCAAATACCACTTTCAGTAAAACTCTGCTATGTCCTTGCTAACCGTCAGTCCCCAGGTGCCTCAATCTTCGGCCTGCACGTCCCAGCTGTTTGGTGAAATACCTCATGCCTTCATGTCCCTCCTTAACACATACATGAAGCGGCATGAGGGGCGGTCGACTCTTTTAATCCCAGTGGCCAACTGGCCTTAAAGGTTTTAGGATTTCCTTTGGCAGCCTCACACGTCGAACGCGTACCAGCCATAGAAATCGGAGTTTTCTCAGCAAGGACTACATGCCTTGGATACTTACATCCTTAAGGATCTCCCTATGTGGGACGTAGTCTTGCCAGATGATTGTAGACACCGTATATGAAAGGAGTTGAGTCGACGCGCTTGACTCATGTAGGTGCTTCAGGTCTCATTTCCATATATGATGGTGCTCAGAACGTAGGACTGGTAGACTTGAGTCTTGGTGTACACTGCCCCATACCATATGTGGTAGTCGAGCTATGATGCTGTTTCTCTTTCCAAGCCTTCTATCCAAGCTCCACATCAATCTAAAAGTGTTGCTGATGGTTGAACCCAGGTAATTAAAGTTGTTGACTACTTCCCGGATGCCGCCTCGCGTTTGATGGAGTGATTAGTGGTGACAGCTTAAGCACTGACGTTTGTCTATTTTAGGCAGATGGCAAGCCCGGTTGTTTGCAAGCATAAGCGAAACGGTCTCCCAGTCTCTGGAAGGCATCCTTGTTGTGGGTCGCAAGAACCTGACGTCAGCAAAGAGCATCTCCCTGATGAGTACTGACCTCCGTTTGGTCTTCAAGAGCAATCGTGACAGATTGAATAGCCTCCCGTCGGACCTGGTGTGCAGATAAACGCCATCAGTGGATGTAATGAAGATGTGGGGCAGAGGTAGGGAGTAGAAGATGCTGAAAAGTGTTGGTACAAACACGCAGCCCTACTTCACACCGCTGTTTATGTAGAAGGAGCTTGAGGTGGGTCCATCATACAGGACTGCACCATTCATATTGATATGGAAGGAGATTACCACGCTGTGGAATTTTGGGGGAGTTTGTTCGTTGACCTTGCTCTCTTCTTTTCTCTTAGAGTTGTCGGAGGGAGAAGATCATATCTGCTGTTGAGTTTCCTACTCTGAAGCCGCACTCGGATTCCGAGTACACGTGGTCCTGCAGCAGCTGTAGTGTGTTGAAAAGGATGCAGGCAAACACTTTGCCAACAATGCTGAGAAGCGAGATTCCTCTAAAATTGTTACAGTCACTGCGGTCTCCCTTGTTTTGTAGAGAGTCACAATGATGGAGTCGCGAATGTCTTGGGGACTGCTTCTTCCTCCCAGTAGAGAGAGTGTTAACTCATGCAGCGTCTGTAGCAATGTCGGTGTCTCGCGATTGATGGCTTCTGACGGGATGCTATCGCTACCTATTGTTTTGTTGTTTGAGAAGGAGTCAATTGTTTTGCTGAACTCCTCTAAGGTATGCATTTTGTCGAGGTCCTCCATAGTGCGCAGTTTCTGTACGTTTCTAAGAGCCACATCGGTGACTGACGTACAGCTCTGAGTAGTGCTCCACTCATCTAGTCATCTGTTGCTCACGGTCTGTCATCTCTCCCATGAGAGATTTCATGGGGGAAGGGCAACCACTGTCACTGTAGTGCCTAGGGACTATCGATTTGTTGGGTGGTGCTTTGGGCTCTTTCGAGGGAAACAAACGTGATTTCATTGGGGAAATTTTGTAAGCTATGAAGCCTTCTCATTTATCCTCGATTGTTGGTTGCAGCCTTGAACCAGTCATAGATAGGGCGTTACTTTTAGCCAAACGTGGACATGGCTGTGATATAGCTGGCGTACTTCATGGCGTTCCACTTGGCTGTGTCATGTTGTTCTGGCAGGTCCTGAAGAGCCTGATCCAGATTGGATACGTACTCCTCCACCTTGTAGGGGATAGGTATCTGCTCTGTGTTGATGCGAGTGAGACCTTTTGGTTTGCAGCGGCGTAATCTTCGTGACTGTGGGCGCACTCTGCTGCACACAAGGGCGTAGTAGGAGTCGCAGTCTTCACTGTGGTACCTTCTGGTGGAGAGGATGCTTTTTAGGGCAGAGCACCTGCTGATGACCAAGTCGATTTGTTGCCAACTATGAGACCTTAGGTGTTTGTATGACACTATATTGTGGCATACACTTGAAGAAGGTGTTTATAACGCACAGCTCCAGCAGTCTTTGGCCATTTTAGTTGGTCTTTCCAGTGCCATGATGTCCGAGGCAGGTAGGCCACGACTCGTGGTCAGCACCACGACTCGTGGTCAGCACCAAATCTAGCATTAATGTTACCGAGGAAGAATAGTAACTCGTCCTTAGGGCATTCCTTGTTCAGTTCGTTCAGCTGCCTATGGAACTATTATGATAGCTGTTTTATAATCTTTTTCTCATTCCATGCTATGAGAAGGAATTACTCATCTCTTAAGAGCGGGCTCGATTATGTATAAAGAAAGAGAAAGAGAAAAAGGTGTAACGCATGATCATGTAAACACGGTTGCATTCATTTGGGAAAAAACGCTCAGACAAGGTTACTAAGTTGAAGAATATGTTAAGAATTTTTTGCCACTGAGTGTAATCTTGGTAAATGCAGCTTATACATATATAATGCGGGAAAAAGCTTAAACTAGTTATAGAGTCAGCGTGTATATGTAATACCGGGGATTTTTACTTGTATGTAAATATTATTTGTTAAGTTAATTTATATATACAAGATTGAGATTTGTACATGTTGCAAAAAAGCAATCTTTATCTAAATAAAATACATTTCTACTAAAGAAGGTTAATCTACATCTGTTTTAATAGAGATTACTATTACTATATTAATATAATTTGGTGAGAATTTAATCCAATGAGAATTTAGTTGTAATATAATTTAGAAGGATTTCCAATGTTATCATTTGTACTTAAATTTTCTCTCATAACAGAACTGATCCTTTATGTCTTCTTGATACGTTAGGTTGGGACATAGACAATGAGGATGTTGTAAGGATCTTCAGCAGTGGCAAGGCGGTTGGACAAGAGACGTTCAGTGCGACCTGAAGGAAGCTTAATCAAGACCAGGACGGTGATTTTGATGACAAAGTCAACTACGTGCTGGTGGGACTCCTCGTGTTCTCAGCCCTTCCAGAAGAAGTTGTACGTATAAGGATAAATTAATACCATACGTATAAAGATAAAGTACATGTTATACGTATTAAGTGCATAATATACATATAAAGATAAAGTACAGTCACTGTAATATAAAGGAGTGGTCCCCAACACTCTGACCACGGACCGATACAAGTCCGTGGATCAAATGGTACCGGGCCGCCCAAGGTACAAAAAATTATTTCCATTTTATTGACTCTTGTGTATTTCTTTTGGGTTTATGTTCACTTTATATTCATTTATATTTATATTTATTTATATTCATTTTTGGTGAAACTGTATTTTATTTTGAAGGCATGTTTAAATGCAATTAAATTAAAAATTATTAAATCAGAACAATCTAAAATATAAACAATCAACGTCCCACCCTCAGCGGGCCGCGGTAAAATTAGTAGTAATACAAAAGGCCGATTTCATATCAACGACCCCTATCCCACACCCTCCAGACCTCCAAACAAATACAAAATGACCACTTTTCTCTGTCCTAAACTCTCACCCCCAATGATATAAACATACAATTGTAAAACAGATCCTAGCTCATAACATGTATACCTTACTTGGTAACATCAGTTATCTAATCAATATCATCTATAGAACCAGCCAAGCTAGAACATGTATGCCTTACTTGATAACATCTGCTACCTAATCAATATCATCGTATAGAGCATAGTCAAGTTTTAAAAACCTAACCCCTACACAAAATCCAAAGTCAAATATTCTTTAACTAAACAAAAAACTGGTCAAGTGGCAGATGTATTTTTTTAAGCAAAAAGGAGGATGTGAGCCCAAATATCCTTTTTTCACACCCTCCAATCCTTCAAACAAATATAAATTACCTCTATGAGAGACCTTAAAAACCCAACCCTACACAAAATCTAAAGTCTATAACTATACAAAATACTTAGGTAATTTAATCAATAATCACGCTAAGATCCAAACTATAGAACACCTGTTGCAAAATACCTAGGTAACGTAATCAATAATTGCGCGAAGAACTAAATTATGTAACAGATGGAGACCGAGCCAAGTAAAATATTTTAGTAATGTTGTATACGTCATACGGAGATCAAGTGATCTTCCAGAATTTACTAGAAGATAGGTAAAATACCTTTGTCAGACTCAATCTTCCAAATCATTACGATATAAGAGAGAGATAGGTGTCAGACTCAATCACGTGATTAGAAGGAATGTTCTCGACTAAGGAAATACTGCGTGATTGGAAGTTTCTGGAACATGAAATACTATACTGCGCATGCGTAAACGCCTGTATAAAAGGCAGGTACACGTCTAATCACACAGTTTGAGGGAGCGCTTCATCAGATAAGAACCACACGGAGATCATGTTAACACCCAGATAGAAATTAAGCTACGCATTTGTGAAAAAGTAAGTACATTATTATTAAGTTTAGATAATATTTCTACATTATATCATACTTCTTTTGATATTTTTTTCATATTTGCTAACCCTCATTGGTAAAATATATGTTAACATACTGTCAATAATACGGAACTCGCGTATTAAATCGTCCATATTATATTTTATACCACGCAAGTAAGAT
This sequence comes from Potamilus streckersoni, assembly GCA_016746295.1. Classification (NCBI taxonomy): domain Eukaryota; kingdom Metazoa; phylum Mollusca; class Bivalvia; order Unionida; family Unionidae; genus Potamilus; species Potamilus streckersoni. Next base: position 1,186 of record JAEAOA010002311.1, on the reverse strand, counting down.
CGTATCTGATCGAGTAATTTTTTATAGGTGATACTAGCCGCTTGGCAATTATTTTTTTTAGTTGCGAGTCTAGGTTCAACTTTTTACACGCTGTTGAAAGAGAGACACCTATACCAGATATGATTAATAAAATCGGATTTAATGATACCCCACTTGAAATTATACCAGAACTGGTCATTAACAACGGTAGATATGATATTACTCGAAGGATCTTGTTGTAGTAATTGTAACATTTTTTCACGCATTAAAGTTTTTTTATGATAATATTTATAATATTGTATGAGTGCGTCTACATCCTGTCCTGGAATATCTTTTGAAATATGATTAAAATCAACTATACTTTTTTTTCATTTTAATATTAGTTCACATAGTCTCATGTTTTGGTAAGTAGTAAGTAATCACAGTGTTGCAGCTATAAATTCCAAACACCACCGATAAGGGCCTACAAAATTTTCATCAGTTGGTTCAAGTATAAATTCTTCCTCAGAATTTTTGTTTATTATTACAGATAATATTCCAGATAAGTCATCATTTGAATGACGCCATGAATATGTGGTAAATATTTTAAACTTTGCACCGCTAAACACTGACAATCTATACACACCGGTAACTTCTGCAATATATTTGATAGAGTTGTTTTGTGATGTCCATCCACTATAACCGGATGCAACAGTATACACAATATTTTTAATCTGCTTGTGAGGAATTTTAACCATGCTTGTTTTCTAAACAATACTAGGAATTCCACTAATAATATCATTGAGTTTTATGTTAATATCATTAAGTTTTGTCTTAATATTAGCGAGTGTAATGTCAACATTTGATGGATTTCCAAACAATTCATTTTTTAGTGTGTTTATGTTTCTGCGAAAACTTAAAAACGTGTCCACGTGACCAAGAAATTCATTTTTGAGCGCAGTCATTTCATTATTGATTGGAACGTCTTGATCATCGACGTATTTCTTTGTTGCAGCATCAAAATCGGACTCTGGTGTTCTGAGGTAAGTAATAACATTATGGTTCATGTTTAGAAATGCACGCATCATACCACCATTGACGGACACATACTTTGATTCTTGACCGTCAACATATTTTTTTGTTGTAGCATCATTATCAGTAGTTGGATATTCAAGATCTGTAATTTTATTTTTGTTCATAATAACAGTCCCAGTAAATACATCACCCG